>CEMH01202266.1:0-15260 GCA_001179725.1 Macrocystidia cucumis | reverse complement strand
AGCTTTCCCTTCCCCTTCCCCTTGCCACCCAGAGCACCGAACAACGAAGACGGCGACGACGAAGACAACACCTCGGACTTCTCCGTCAACACCTCCCCGTCCGCCTCACCAGCCGACGACCCTCTCGGTCTCACATCTCCCATCCCCTGCCCAACTTTCACTCTCTGCCCCGCATGAACCGTAAACTCAAACCCCTCCGGAGCCTCAAACACCAACACCACCGTGCTCCCCAAACAAAACCCACCCATCTCCTGCGCCTTCAACAACGGCTGTCCGTTCAATATCGGCGACGCAGCGCTATACACAGCCTCGGTGTATGTCCCCGGAGGCGGTGGCTTCCCACGTACGTTCGTACGCAGCGCACGATCAAAGTTGAGGATGATGCTTCCGACGTTGGTTGCGCCCACGGGAACCATGCTGAAGAACCCGTGTTTCCATCGCCCGAGAAGGGCCACACGTTCGTTGAGCACGAATAGGTTTTCTAGTCGTTTTGCCATGTACGGAGAGACCGAGAACAATTCACCTGATTTTCGAGTTTGTCAAGATTTTAGTGGCAACCACCATGTGTGAAAAACGACTGACCAACAAAGTGTCTCCGTTTCTCCACCACCCAAGCTGTAGGACTGTGGAACCTGTGATAATCGCCCGGCGCCAGGTAAATGACGGCAAAAAACAGTGCGTTACCAGGTCTAACGCTGGTCCCGCTCGTACTGCGTTTCCGATCCGGAGTAGACGGCCTGCTACTGCTCCCGCTGCTCCCACCGGCGGCATCCACATTCGGCACACGTACGCCCATATCGCGTGCCACGGTGGCGTCATGCACCAACGTCTCTTGGAGGTTCCTCTCAGGTTCAACGACTGAGGCGTCGATCTGCGCGCCGAATTTTTTGGGAGGGGCGTCAGGGCTCGGCACGTCACTTTCGTCATCACTGGTGTCAGATGAAGCTTGACGGCCAACCGTCAAGGGTCCACGGCGGCCTTCGGCACTTTGGTCCGTCGGGGTACTTGTGCCGGATGACGGGGTTTGGGAACCAGGTGTCCCAGGGGAGGATGTACCAATGAGCTGCTCGAGACTGTACTCGATACCATTCAGGTTCGCGAATTCATGATGATCAAGGACCTCCATGTCGGAGTTAAGCAGTGGTGGATGAACCAAGGTTGGGGTGGATGAAACAGAAGAAGAGGAATCGGTGCGCTCGACACCAAGTAGGGCGTCGAGGGAATAGGTGATACCTTTGACTTGTTCTACGCGGAGGTCTGTAATGGTGCCAAAATGAAGGACCGTGCCATCTGCTGGGCTTACCTATACCACGGTCAGCTCGGGATGGGGAGGAAGCAGGGGCGGAGAGAGAAGGTACTCACCAATACTGCCTCGTCAACTGGGCGTACACCGTCCTTTAGCTTTCTATAGAAGAAATCGCCGAGACTAACATATGATTTGAGATCAGAGGGTTCTATTTCGTCTAGATTGCATCCAAAAGCGTAGGCGTATAGTCGGAAGCCATATGGTCTCAACCACACGGGTAGTTCAAGCGAGTTGATGTAACCCCACAGCCTTGACATGTTGCGAAGAGGTAGTGCGCCGAGAACATGTACCTACATAGGAAAACAGTGAGCTTATGCTTGCGAAAGCGGGAGAGTATCGGACGCAGATGCACAGTCGCGTGACAGAGAGCTAAGAAACTGGGGGAAAAGACTCGCCTGCCATGGTCCTTTCAATTTGATGATTTCCATTCCATTTTCGTCCACATGTACCTCCTTGCTTGCTCGTTGTTTTTTCCGATATTGCAAAGCGACGAGTAAGAGGGCTCCGACTGCAATAGGCAAGGGGTACCATTTCGTTGGGGTTTCCGTCCACGCGTTAATGAGCTTCCCTGCATTGGGGTCACGCAGCGTCAATGAACGTTGAACAGATGAACAAGGATTCGCAGAGTAACGTTGAGATGGAACGTACGGTATAGTGGTAGGCCTGTAGAGACGATTGTACCAGTCTTGAGAGCGCCATTACCTCCACTCGCCCCACCAGACTCGCTGCCTCCGCTTCTCGACGAATACGCCCTCCGGAAGCCTACACCCTTCACTGAGCGAAGTATAGCACTTGTTTTGTTTGTTCCATGTACCCAACAGCGAGCAACTACGGAAGAGGCAGATGCAGAGCTTGCATTGATGACCCGTGACGCCGCGTAGAGCGGTTTTTTGCCCTTTGTGAGGATAGTTTTCCTTGAGAATAGCATGAATGGACTATGATGAAGGTATCATCAACCAAAGGAGGTATAAAGAGTTGAGTATGAAGGGGGAAGAGGGGGGAGTAGAAGTGGTTGTTGAGGTAAGGTAAAGAGGGGGTCGAGGTGTAAGGGTTTATTATAATATTTGCGGCTAGGCTTACTTACCGCTCTATTACGCCCACATGCACAGCGCGGGGCGTCATCATACCACGCGTCGCACTGATTCGCTGCATTCCAATCCTATTTTCCCCTTCCACTTTTTCTTTTCTCTTTTCCCTATTTTTCTTCCCTTTTTTTCTCTCTTTTTTTTGAGCGTGGATGTGCGTGGGTTAAAGGAGGAGAAGATTCAATCGTAGTGATTTTACATAAGCTACATAACCACATTCCGATTCCACGCACTCGGCAGCTTCTTGCAGTTCTCGACAGCGACTTATAAAGGGAGCACTGCATTAGCAGCACCTTAGAACCCATGTGAATACGGTCGAAACGACATCTCTGGTCCCTTCATGCCTTGAGGCTCGCTTTACAACAATGGTAAATAAATACCCCTGCATCCCTCTTCCATCAGAATCCAATTATCAAAATTAAGATGATACCATTATGAGATAGATAGAGTTAATAAATTACTTCGACACGAGACACTGCAAGACCACAAGTCGGTTTTACCCATAATGGACAGCTTGCACAGAAAACGATGGCAGTGGCGGCGGCGGAGGTGGTAGTTGGGGTGTAAGCGAACTGATATTGTCATCAGAGTCCATGCCGTTGCAAAAGCACCCACACCCCGTCGGACATATAGGGACGTTCAGGGCGTTCCAGCACGAGACATGGGTGACGTGATAGCAGCGCAAACAGCTTCTCGATAGACCTGAAAAAGAAACACGAACGATAAGGTAGATCCGAGCCACCAGATGAGATCAACGAAACGTGGTGTGGTGGCGGTCCGTACCTTTCACAGGAAGTCGGCACACTGAACAATTGGCCATACCACACGGATGACCACACGAAGGACAGGCGTTCACTCTCGCTGGAAGTCCCCCTTTACATCGTTTACATGGTCTGACAAGACCTGAACCAGAGAAAAACATTAAATAGTTTGACAAATCAAACGACGCGATGATCTCACCAATCTGGAAGTCACTCTGCGTCGTTGTGTGTGGCGAGATGTGTTTCCTGTGCTGATGCGGGCTAAACGTCGACTTGAGCAACTCCAGCCGCTTATTATACAGCTCCCAGCTGAACAACATCTCGGCGTATACATAAACATGTACCGCAAATTGCTGAAGAATCTCCTGTGAAAAAGGTGGAGTGTCGAACGGTGACCTTTGGTCAAGATCCCCAGGTCAATAACACGTTCCTATGAATGGGAACCACCACAAACCTTGAGCGCGCATCCCCAAAATTGCCCTCGTCTTGATCATATATAACCAACCGTTTCTTGCCGATCAATCCGCCCTGTACCTTCCCTCCCCTCCCCACTCCTCTTCGACTACCGGCATCAGATACAGACAGAGGCGACGCTCTGGACCCGCTCTGTGAAGTTCCATCACTCCACGACTTTGACCCGCTCGATGACCCTGCCGACAACGAAGGCGACTGCTCTCTCTCCTTGACATCTTTCTTCTTCTTCGCATTCCCTCCCTCCTCCTTCCTCTCCCCGCTTTTCCCTCTTCCCCCCACCCCGACAGGGAGAGTCAGTCCAAATGCTGCCCCAACGCCTCCCCCTCCTCCTAATCCTCCCACCACAGGTCCCCCACCCCAATTAGCTGTTGCCGCTACACCAGCCATTGTTGTCACCGGCGCCGTTGTCGACGGTGCCGAACCACCACCGACGTTAGCAGCGTTCCCACTGAAAAACGGCCCTCCCTCAATAACAGGCGTATTCAACAAAGTATCCCCAACTCCACTCATGAACTGCCTCACACTCCCAGCTCCAAACAAACTCGACCAAGACGCCCTCGAGCTCCCTCCACTCCCACTGCTTCCTGCTACTCCCGATCCTCCTCCTCCTCCACCACTGTTGTTGTTGGTGTTGTCGTGAGAAGTGTTGACGTTCCCACCCACACCCACATTTCCTTCCCCACCCGTACCCGCACCTGCACTCCCCACACTCCCAGCACTCCCAGCACTCCCCGCACTACCCCCCGAAATCGAAAACCCAATCGGTCTGGGCCCAACACCCCGCGAACTTCCCGTAGACGTACTATGTCTTATCGAAGTGGGAGAAACAATCACAGGCCACCCAGAAGCAGGCGAAGGTGGCCATTGACTGCTATGTAAAACATTGGGTGAACGGGGGCTGGGTTGGAACGATTGTCCACCACCAGTACTGCCGCCGCCGCCACTTGAAAACGCCATGCTAAGGGAGAATAGGGTGCTCGGAACGGGTCGGCGAGTGAATATACTGTTGCTTGACGTTGTGGTAGCAGTGGCGGTGTTTGCTGTTGTAGAAGAAGTTGTGTTGGTGGAGGTGATATTATTAGTGTTGATGATTTGGGGCTGTCCTCCTTGTGGAAGCGTAAGAGCGGGCGGAGGTCGTCCGACGTTGACTATATTGGCATGAGCCAGTTGCGGCTGTGGGGCGTTGATAGAGCGCGCAACGGAGAAGTAATCCATTCCCCGAGGTTTGTAACCTGCCATGGGCGGTGGAGGGGCCGAGAGTAAGAGACTGGTTGGGGGGAGAAGTGCACGCATTTGAGGGGAGGTAGTGGAGGTGGGCACGACGGCGAGGCTGCCGCTGGAAAGATGGGTGTTAGTGCCTGTTGGTGTGATTGATGCTGTCGTAGTCGTAGCAATGGAAGAAGTCGTGGTTGGGGATGAGACCAGTGATGAAGAGGAAGAGGAGGGAGAAGAGAGACGAAGTGCTTGGAGGATCAGAGCAGAAATCATTGCGAGCATCTGGATGTCTTTCCCCTTCGCAAAGTTCTCATATCTGTTCAATACAAAAACACATGTTGAGAGTTTTGGAAAAGTGGGTTGGAAAAAGGATGTGGAGGATACGCACGTTCGTAAAACGATATCCACACCACCTCTATCCCATCTCGACCACCCTTTTTCTCCCACCCTCGAGAACCCACCTTCATCAATCCCATTCCTCCTCTTCCCCCCAACGGCAAACAACGTTTTAAAACTCCTGAAAACCCTTTCATGATCGTACCTCCCCTTCTTTCTAGCAATCTCCGCATTCCGCTCACACACATCCGCCAGATTATCCGCTTCGAACACATATTCAACAGCAACTTTCCTGTCCCCACCAGCGATGTTGGTCGTGTTGGTAATGAATACCGTGCTGCGTGGTGGTGGTAATTCCGCTCTCCGACTCCCATTCACATGGTTTTGTCCAGAATGAGCCGGAAGTGCCTGTTGCTGCTGCTGACGCGTGATAGAATGCGATTGTGAATGCGTACTGTGGTGTCTCGAAACCTGCTGTTGTTGTGGCTGCGAAGAACCCATTGATCGCGGTGCGTTTCCAGAAGGCTGAAGCACAAAAGCATTTGGAGAGATGGTGAACAAACTCGTCATCACGCGCACGATATCCTCGCCTTCGATCGCCTCCCTCCGTTCTTGCGACGTTTTCCCCTGTCTATCACGCGCCGCATTCCCTAACCTCCTCATAGCGTCCGTCAACGATGACGGTGACCTCACGAAAAGTGCTGGTGTCGAAGGTGGCGGAGGCGACGGCGGGGGTGGGGGTATTGACAGTTCCTGTGAATCAGAAACAACAACAGCCGTTCCTTCCCCTAAGGCTATAGTACCAGCAGCCCCCTCAGGTGCAGGTGCAAGTGGTATATCCGAAGTCACCCTCAACACATTCTGTACGATCCTCACCGGCGATCTGAAAAACACCACCAGCTCCCCGTTCGGCCCGAAGGTCCCCTGGCTCGTCCGGGGCTCAGCCAAGTTCTTATTGTTCCTCATCAAAGAAACAGTAAAATCCCGAGACTTTCTTGCCGTAGGCTCGTCGTCCTCGCTTGACAGACCGCCGATGTCTTCAGCTGGCATGGAAGCCGCGGCATTGGCGTCTTCGGAAGAAGCCGTTGCTCCTGAGGGGTTGGTTGCCGAAGTAGAGAGAGAGGAAGTGAGGTCCGCGGGATCGTCTTCGTGGATGAAGAGAAGGAAACGGAGACACGCTTCGAGGCAGGGTCGTTTGGTTTCTCGTATATGGCGCAGACGTCGGAGCATAAATGCTCGAGCGTGGATGGAGATCAGGGGGTTTCGCTCAACCTCGACGGTTGGCGTGCCTTCGGGGTGGGGAGCATTAGGGTATGCACGCGGAAAGGTGAATGTGATCCGTAGGAAGACGGAGGAGGAATCGCCCCATGGACCATGTAATCCTAGTGTACAAGTGCGCTTTTTCGTGAGGTCATGCTGTTGAAAACGAGTGTGTTGAGTTGTTCAGCACAAGACAGCGGACAAAAGCAATTTGATTTACCTTTTCGAGACGGACTTTGAAGGTGGACAGTTTAGTGAGAACACTCGTAATCCTGTTGGCTTGTTTGTTAGCACTATTCAAGCCAAAGTAAGGAAAGAGGGCACCCACTCATCCTGTAACGATTGCTCCCCTTCTTTCTCTGCCCTCTCCTTCTCACCTAATCTTGAACTCTCCGTACTTCTCCTGCCCTCCTCTCCTCCATCCTCCCGCTCCAACGCACCCATTCTGCTCACCGATCCAACTCTGGATATACTCGCACTCAAACTTCCCTCACTACTTCCCCTCTGTTGTCCCGCTCCACCACTAGTACTACCCCCATTCGTCGCTCCCGATCCACCAACTTTCACATTCGACAGCCAAGTGAACGCGTCCATCCGTGCAGCGCTCTTCCCTCCGATTCCACGACTCATCGTCCCCCCTCTGCGCAAACCGGTATCCACAGTTGGCCTCGTCATACCAGTACCTCCTGAACTACTACCATTTCCATTAGCACCACCTACATTCCCACTACCATTACTCAGATTCCGACTCGCCGCTGCATCGGTCATCGCGGCTAGGTCCTCCGAAGAGGCGAACGACTGTACGCGCTGTGGTTGCAGCGGATGATGCCGGTGTTGATGATCATACTGCTGTGGCTGCTGCTGCTGCTGTTGTTGATGTGGTTGTGGGCGGTAAACATGATACGGAGGCGCCAATGCACGCACTTCCGCTAGAATGGAACGATGCCCTATGGGCGCGGACAGTGCAGGCGGGTAGGATGTGCCATATGGGGGGTTGCGGAATGAGATGGAAGATGTGTCCCGAGTGGGCGTGGTGCCCTCACTAAGATCTTCAATGATGGTGTCGGGGTTGATGAATGGGGATTGAGACGTGGTGGGGATTTGGGTAATGTTTGAGGAGGGCGGAGGTGGTGGTATTGTGGGAGAGGGTCGGTGAGATGGATGAGAGCTGGGGACGTGGCCGGCTTTCTGATGAGCAGCGGCTTACTGAGTAAGTTGGTGCCACCGAAATGAAGGGGAGCTAGAAACGAACCTGCATCATCTCGGAATCAACAGGCCAGAACCTCAACGTTCTGTCTTTCGACCAGGTGATAAGTTGGAATTCGCCGCTAGGGTCGTAACCCATGCCTTCGACGTTAATTGTTTCACCCCTTCGCCAAACGAACTCCTTGACCACATCAGTGTGCCCTTCGAATCGATCGATCACCATGCCAATCTCTTCGTCTTCGTCTTCAAAGTTGTGGCCCAGGTTGAAACCACCATCACTTAAAGAGACTCGAGCAAACATCTCCAGTGCTGCTTCCCCTCTTTGAGGTAATGAAAGAATACCCTTGCCAAAAGGTAAATTTCGAGCTCGCCAGATAGGGTATGAGGTTGTGATGATCGTCTTTGGCTCCATCTCCCCGCCCACTCCATTTAATGCTGAACGTGTGGTGGGATATGGGGTGTAAGGTGAGGAAGAAAAAGTGGATCCACCATGGTAAGTGGAAGACGGGTCAAGGCATTTGAAGTCCCAAACTTTGATGGTTTTGTCGAGGGAACAGGTAACGAGCTCTGTGGGCGAAGTGTGTGCCCAGTCGATGCCGTAGATCTTGGAACTATGGGCGCGGATGCGAGAGACGGGGAGGGAGCCTTTGCGACGGTCCCAGATAAGAACTTCGTTGGAGTGAGAAGACGCCAACACGTTGGGGTCATGACGGTTCCATTTCACTTGAGTTCCTCCTGCTGGAGATTTTGATTGTCAGTGAAGAATTATCGTGTGGTATGAGTTCGAACATACAATTGAAAGCCGACAGTCCTAGATGAAAGTATCAGGTTGAGACCAGATTGGGAGGACAGAGAGGAGCTTACCAATGATAGGGCGACGAGGTTCACGGAGGTCCCATGCCCAAAGCCAAGAGTCCACGCCGGTGGACACTACAGTGTCGCGTTCTGTTGTGTGCCAATTGATATCAGTCACTGCACGGTAGTGGGCATGTAAAATGTGTTCAATGGACGTCTTGCCCACGATGAGTAGGTTCCAAATAAGCCTAAACGCTTCGGAGTTACGAACTGGTCAGATAGACTTTGTTGGAGAAGGCGCACAGTTTTTCACTGGATGTCGAGACAATGTACTCTGCCCTCGACGGATGAGGGTTCCATTGCACGTCGGCAACATCCCATGTTCCGCCTTGGGGAAGGAATCGAGGGATTTCAAGAGGTGATTTCAGGTCTATGATGAACAAGCCCCGGCGCCTGTTGAGTTCGTAAAGTTCATAAGCTCAAAGCACATCAAACGTAAGTGCAATACGTACGCTGCAAGAACAATGTCGCGAGAGGAAGGGCTGATGCTCATCTGGCCACAGCTTGCTGAGTATTGTCTTTGGAGCGAGAGATAAAGGTTCACTCACATTGCCCACCGCGTCGCCAACAAGCTTCTTCATGTCAATTTGCAAGCTCTTCTTGAAGTTTCCTCCATCATCTGGGGAAGACGGTTGATCTTGTGCGGCGGACTCAAGGGCGTCCTCATCCTCTTCGTCGGGGAGGGTGCCTGGAGCGGCCAGTGGGGATGAAGGTAGAGACTCTGGGCGCATCTTTCGGAATCTACGTTGAGGAAGCTCCGCTAGTAGATTTGGCAGTGACATCCTCCTGGGAGTATCAAGAAGCAGCTGAGGTGACGGCAGCGGCAACCAGTCTGATGAATGTGCTGCCACTTCTGATCGAAGCAGAGAGCGTGATGAGGAAGCTACACGACGCGTTGAACGTAGACGATGACGAGCGCGTATATCCGCTGTCTCCCTTTCATGAGTTTTCGCGCGAGGAGCCATCGCGAAGGTGGCAACCACTGAGCAGCACTAGTGGCTGTCGCCGAAAGGAGTGATCAGCGCGTCGTTTAGTCACGTGACCATCGTGAGAAAGTGACATGACAGTTGTGACAATGACTGGAACAACAGTTTGTTGCAGTGAAGACAGCGTCAAAAGTCCTCTGCTCGTCGTTCTAAACGTTCTGCTCAGCATTTCCCTAAATGCAGGCAGCCACCATGCAACAGCCTCAACAGAGGCATCCGGGCGGGGTCCCAGACCTTAACCAGCTTTTTGCCGTGCGTTTTCATATCCTATCAAACCAAACCACCCCCCGCTGACGCCGTTGAGCAGCGAGCAACCTACCTTCATAAAAACCCTTCTGAGCAGAAGCCTGGAGAACTTAATAGTCTCATGAAGTACATACAGGCCATTCAGGGTGAGTCACAGTCCATTTGACATGTGGTTCAACAACGGCCCGCTAATCTTACCTGGCCGAACAAGACAAAGGGCGGGCTGCCACTCAGTCATCTCAGCAACCCCAACACTCCTCCACAAACGGCCTCGTCAACGGTTCAGTCCAGCAACCCACCTTAGAAACCCCGATTGCCTTCGCACCAGAGCAGATAACGACTCTTCGTGCTCAAATTACAGCATTCAAATTGGTCTCAAGAGGTGTTCCGTTGTCAGAACCAATTCAGCAAGCCATACGCGCTCCAAATACCGCCATATCGGATCTCGAAAAATTGGTTCAAGGCCCAGATGTTCCCTCTCGTATCGTTGACGCTGCGGTCAAAGTCTCAAAAAGCGAGTCTGCGGCCTCAGTCATTCCTTCCACCAACGCTCCCATAGAAGATGCTGTGAAAGCGGAGGATTCTGAAGCGGACCTTGTCTACTCGTCCGCCGACTTCCCCAAAGGCCCTTTCCTCGAAGAAGATACCAACTCCGGGATATATCCCTACAACGCTTATCGCCATCCATTCTCCCACCTCAAACGTCCGACAGAGACAGACCCAGTTCTATTCCAAACTCGTCTTCAACGTCTTCTTATCCCTAGCATCATGCCCGCTGGCCTGGATGCACATCAAATCATCGCGGAGCGCGACCGCTACATCGAAGCGCGCATTCAGCAGCGCATCCATGAATTGGAGGAACTTCCGGCCACTATGGGAGACGGTGTATTCGATCCCAACGTAGACCTCACAACTCTTGGTGGCACCAAAAAGGAGAAGGAAAATGACGAAGGCCTTGTCCCACCACCCAACGACCTCAAATCCCTCATTCACCCATCCCCCAATGCTCACGGCAAACTACGTGCGATCATTGAGCTCAAAGCGCTTCGAGTACTCGACAAGCAAAGGGCGCTCCGCGCCATGGTAGCAGAACGTCTGAATCACGGTTCTATGCTTCCCCTTAACCGCCTCGACTTCAGGCGTGTCCGGAAACCGACACCGCGCGACGCACGAACTACAGAACAACTCGAACGGAGACAGAGGACGGAACGAGAGAAACGCGCCAAGCACAAGCACGTCGAGCAGCTGGGCGTCATCTGTGCGCATGGGAGAGAGGTCGTTGCCGTTAACCGATCAGCTAGGGATCGGGTCGTGCGTCTTGGAAGCGCGGTTCTCAACTTCCACGCATTCACGGAGAAAGAGGAACAGAAGAGGATTGAGAGGATCTCCAAAGAGCGTTTGAAGGCGCTCAAGGCGGACGACGAGGAAGCGTACATGAAACTCATCGATACCGCCAAAGACACACGTATTACCCACCTGTTGAGACAAACGGACACGTACCTCGATTCGTTGGCGCAAGCGGTCGTGCAACAGCAAAACGAAAGCGGTCCGGCGGTTCACATGGAGAATATGTTTGAACAGGAAGACGGGCCAGCTTCTGAGGCGACTTTCGGAGCTCAAATCGCTGCGGACGACGTCAACGAGGACAAGACGAAGGTGGATTACTACGCGGTTGCTCATCGGATCTCGGAGAAGGTCACAAAGCAGCCAAGGCTACTCACTGGAGGAACATTGAAAGAGTATCAACTCAAGGGGTTGCAGTGGATGGTCAGCTTGTATAACAATAGGCTGAATGGGATTCTGGCAGATGAGATGGTAGGCTTTCTTCTTGTCTTCTCGAGAATTTTCACTGAAAGAATTCACTTTTACAGGGTCTCGGAAAGACGATTCAAACCATCTCCCTTATCACTTTCCTGATCGAAGTCAAGAAACAGCGAGGACCTTACCTCGTTATCGTCCCGCTTTCGACGCTGACGAATTGGTCTGGAGAGTTCGAGAAGTGGGCGCCCGACGTGAAGACAATCTCATACAAGGGCAACCCGACACAACGCCGATATCTTCAGGGAGAGCTTCGTATGGGCCAGTTCCAGGTCCTTTTGACGACGTTCGAATATATCATCAAAGACCGGCCACACCTCAGCAAGATCAAATGGGTTCACATGATTATCGGTGCGTTTACCTTTGACCTTTCATCACTTCCGCTAGGCTTATTGCATCTTTTTCGATCAACAGACGAAGGACATCGCATGAAGAACACCCAAAGTAAACTCTCTCAAACGCTCACGACCTACTACCACTCCCGTCACCGTCTCATTCTTACCGGTACTCCGCTACAAAACAACCTACCAGAGCTGTGGTCTCTTCTCAACTTTGTCCTTCCCAAGATCTTCAACTCCGTGAAATCGTTCGACGAATGGTTCAACACCCCCTTTGCGAATTCGGGTACAGGAGATAAGATCGAGTTGAACGAAGAAGAGGCGCTGCTCATCATTCGGCGGTTGCATAAGGTGTTAAGGCCGTTCTTGTTGCGTCGTTTGAAGAAGGATGTGGAGAGCGAACTACCAGACAAGGTGGAGAGGGTGATCAAGGTCAGGATGAGCGCGTTGCAGAGTCAGCTGTACAAGCAGATGAAGAAGCATAAGATGATTGCTGATGGGAAGGACGCTGCTGCTGGGTAAGTCACCCCCCCTTTCTTTCTGCGTTCTTGAGATCTAGTTTGTTCTATGGAGACTGATGTTGTGGGTTTTTTTTTCATCTCGTCATCTAGGAAATCGGCGGGTGTGAAGGGTTTGAGCAACGAGCTGATGCAGTTGCGAAAGATCTGTCAACATCCGTTCTTGTTCGAGAGCGTCGAGGACAAGATGAGTCCGGCTGGGTTGATCGACGAGAAACTCATCCGGTCTTCTGGGAAAATCGAGCTGTTGAACCGAATTTTACCCAAATTTTTTGCAACGGGCCATCGAGTACGTTTTTTGTGCCGTCTACTCCTGCTTTTATCTGTACGGGTGTTGATTAGTTTGTGGTGAACGCAGGTGCTCATTTTCTTCCAAATGACCAAAGTCATGGACATCATGGAGGATTTTATGAAGATGATGAACTGGAAATACCTTCGGCTGGATGGTGGAACGAAAACGGAGGAGCGAGCTTCGTTCGTTCATCTCTTCAATGCCAAAGCGTCCGAGTACAAGGTTTTCATCCTGTCGACGAGGGCAGGTGGTTTAGGGTTGAATTTGCAAACGGCTGATACAGTCATCATGTGCGTATGCTTTTTCTTCACCCTCACGAGTGTTGTTCTCATGTTGCGTTTGTTTTTTTACGTTTGCCAGCTTCGACAGTGATTGGTGAGCCTCCTTGCATTGGTTTTCCGGTCACTTGATGGCGCTCACACTCGTCCTTTGTTTTCTTCAACCAAAAACAGGAATCCTCATGCTGATTTGCAAGCTCAAGATCGTGCGCATCGTATCGGCCAAACGAAAGCAGTGCTCATTCTACGGTTCATCACTGAGAAGAGCGTGGAGGAAGCAATGTACCAGCGCGCACGCTTCAAGCTCGATATTGACGACAAGGTCATTCAAGCTGGTCGATTCGATAACAAATCGACTCAGGAAGAGCGAGAAGAGTTTTTGGTGAGTTTTCTTTTTTTTCTTACCCTCATTTCTTGTCTCACCACACATTGTCTTCATCGTGGTGGTAGCGTTCGATTTTGGAAGCGGATCAAGATGAAGAGAATGAAGAGGCTGGGGATATGAATGACGAAGAGTTGAACGAGGCGCTCATGAGGTCTGATGAAGAGTTGGTGGTGTTCAAAGAGATGGATGCTCGTCGGGAACGTGAGGCGTTAGAGCATTGGAGGGCACAGGGCCATCGTGGCAAACCGCCGATGCCGCTGATACAACTTGAGGAGCTGCCGGAATGTTACCAGAACGACGAACCGTTTGAGATCAAGGAGGTAGACGAGTCGACGGAAGGGAGAGGGCAAAGGAGGAGAAATGTGGTGAGCTATAACGATGGGATGAGTGATGAAGCCTGGGCGATGGTCAGTGCTCTTTTTCTCCTCTTTTCATCTATATTTTTTCTTTTGCTGATTGCCAAGCATTGCGGTTAGGCGTTGGAAGGTGGAGAAGATCTTCAAGAGCTTGCAGAGCGCGCCAAGGATAAGAAAGAGAGAAGGGCGACAAACAAGTTGTTGAAGGAGGCGGAGATGTCGAACCGCGGGACACCGGCGTCTGATTCTGATTCTCGTGGGCGTAAAGGAAAAAAGGGCAAGAACAAGGGTGCTGGTGGCGATTACGAGATGCTGCCTGCTGGATCTAAGCGGAAGAGGGGTAACAAATCACATTCGGTTACCCCTTCCGTGAATGACGATGATGACGAGGATCACGACGTGGTGAGTCTTTCTGAAAATTTTATTCTCATTCGCCCTTGAACGAAGCTGAGTGTTTCTATGATGTGATAGAAACGCCGAAAGACGAAAGCTGCGAACAATAGCGACCTCGCTCCTGCTGTTCGAGACAAGATGAAGAAAGCATTTGCGGAGTGTCATCGAGCAGTGTTGGCGTGCGAAGACGATACAGGACGCAAGCGTTGTGAATTGTTTAGAGAGCTCCCAGATCGACGAGTGCGTCATTGAACTTCTCCTTTCACATTAACGATCTTTACGCTGACGACTTTGTGTTAATTCGTGAAAGGATTACCCTGACTACTACCAACTCATCACTCAACCGATCGCCCTCTCGCATCTCAAGAAACGCGCCAACGCCGGGCAGTACAAGAACGTGCAGGCGTTCCGCGATGATTGGAAACTCATGTTCAACAATGCGCGGACGTATAACCAAGAAGGCTCGTGGGTGTATGTTGACGCGGAGGAGATGGAGAAGGTCTTTGATGCTACGTTTGATCGTGTTATCGCTGGATCTGGGTTGCCTGGTGCTCCGAGTGCTCCGTTGAGTGGAGGAAGTGGAGGTGGTGGAGGTGGAGGAGGGGCGTCGACGGCTGGATCGTATGCGTCTGCGCTGACTCCGATGGACGAAGATGAACGACCTCCGCCTTCGAGAAGCAGGAGCGCGGTTAGAAAGCAGGTTATCAGCGATGAGGAATATTTGACACCGAGTGATGAGGAGTAGATGCAGTCGTGGTTTGGTTTGGACATTTCCCCGCTGTTCTTTCACAGTTTGTCAATTGGCTGGTGATCGCCTCTTAACTTTGCTTTTTTTTCTCCCATTAGTGTTGCATGTCGATTGTTCGCGCGTTGAATAGTAGTCGTGTGTGTATCGTATTTACATTGATTCGAACCATAATGAAAGGAACTAGTGGCTTTTTATCTATGCCTTCCTCTGGGGAGTGAACAAATACCAAGTAGCGAGTGTATGCTATGGGCTCTCTTTTCGCTGATCTAAACGCGCTTGCAGGAAGGAATTAGAGAAAGATGATAGATATAACGAGATGACCCAAACGCGTAAACCTGCAGATTGAGAATGGTCGTCTCGTCTCGTAGGTACTACAACCATCGCAACTTGGAAATAAGATCCTG
>CEMH01202263.1:2104-14196 GCA_001179725.1 Macrocystidia cucumis | reverse complement strand
CCACGAAAGATAACAATTCCGAACGTGTACAACCCTACGAATATACCATCAAATACACCAATGTTATCAGAAGGATCGATGTAAGACCTGTGCAAAAGGATGGAAGGTGGGTATCGTTTTGGGAGATCCGGGACAGGTCGATTTTATTTTTTTTGGGTTGTGATCGCAATTCGCAACTTTGCTAGAGGGTTTTTTTGGACTCTGTCCAGTATTGATCATTTGATACTGGGTCAAAATAATAATAATTGAAGTTCAGAATACTGAGACATCGAGTACTGGAAAATGAGTATATATTGAATGGGAAGGGTGAGGGAGGAATCCGTGCCTTGTAGGATCGCTTTCACTTGGGTTTGCGGACTTCACACTTTCGACAGAATGTAGGCTTCCCGAGGAAAATTCGATCAACGCTTTCGTTGGTGTGTGGTCCTCAGAAAGGCATTCGTGTTTATGTGATCGAGACAGACTCGTATCTACAATCATGGGTCGTGATCACGCGTTAGCGTCATGTCCATCGACGAACGTCTATGAGGAATTGGCGCCTATTAGTTGTAACAAGTCAGCACTGATTCCTTTTGACGTTATTGCCACACCAAAACGTGTGTCGAGACGTACATTTGGGTGTCATGTACATGTACCTTATCAGGTGCCTGTGATTCGGCGGAATGAGCGTCGGAGTAACTCTGATCTTGGTGTTGGATGAGTTTGGAGTGTCTTGTACTTTCGTCCCTTGTGTGTCTAGGCGGTGAAGCTGTAGGCGTGTCAAGACCGGGTCCATGCTAGCCAGGATACCCGGAGTCTCCTGCAAAGCAACATACGAACACTTTGTGAGTCTGCACTTTCTCGGCAACTAATCCTCATGGGTCATGAGAAACTCTCAAAACACGTTGTCGCCACCTTGCAACCCTCGGATCATTAAAATCGATGAGAAGAAGAGAGGAAGCAGAATGAAATTGACGCCCATGATGGCTACGAGCGGAAGATAGTGGCAGCAAAAGCCATCCCCTCCTCCCATTGGCGTCGTCCTTGGCGAGGACAACACCGCTTGCATCACTTGACTTGGTATGAGTCGACCGGGCCCTGGAATAGTCAGGTCTTGGTGGGGCAGCCAAAGCAACGAACGAACCCTACTCCGACCTCGCCCCCACCATCACTCATCAACTGGTGTGAAAAAGCGCGTGCGGGCCATCGATATTGGAAGACGTACTAATCGTGTTCGATCATCACCCTTCGTCATCCACTTCATTGCCTTCCAGTCCAACCCCNATCCCACCGGGTTTCCTCGTGGCGGAAATTACCTTTCTGGGTGTATTAGGATAGGGACATCGGGATCTGAAGGAGCCATATATCCCCCCCTCCACGTAGCCCCCATTTGTGCGCTTCGATCTCTTCTCTCCTCCCCCATTCTCTTCACGTCTCTTGGTATCATAAATCCTGACCAGTGTCTTGTAGAATGAATCCGATAAGCGCTGGTGCTTCTTATATGAATCCCGTGACGAACCCAAATCAAGGGAGATCGTCAGAGGAGACTGAGGAGACCAAGTACTCTTATGACCGATATGGCGGCGTATATCGACGGATCGAACGCCTCGACAAGGAATGGGAACCGAGCATTGAGTCTGGATCAACCTCGTCGTTAGATCACTGGTGGGTGAGGCAGGATTGGTCTCGAGCAAGAATCGCCAACGCGTTTCTTGAGCCAAAGTTGCCGAGTTTTCTGCAAAAGAAAGAGGAAGAGGGGAAGAAAGAGAAAGAGAAAGAGGTCAGAAGGAGAAAGATCTTGGGGTTGGTACGAGTCATATCAAATTGGAAACGAGGTGAGCCTGTTTTCCCTCCCATCTCCCCCCCGTCTGATGATAAGCGCTTGTCGTCCCCCAGGACCTAATGTTTTCCCACCAGGACAACATCAATCAAAAAGTTTGGAACAAAAAAAGGATGAGGTCGAATTGCCCGAGGAGGTGAAGCCTCATGAATGGAAAGCATATGGATACTACTCCCGGCCGTTGATCAACAAAGTTCGTGTCGTAAATTCACGTTCGTATTCGTTCTTCTATTTGGCATGAAGCAAAACCATGATTGACGCTCAGTGCCCCAGCTCTTTATGGCCAATCTCCCCTCCCCGCGCCACCTCATATTCACGAAGTTGTAACGAGTCTGCGAGACCCAGATGCTACGTTTATCACCGGAAAACATCCCGAGCGTTGGATAAAAGGAGTCCTCCACCCTTCCCTACCTCCACGGCCACCTCGCTGGCCGGTTCCCGTGTTTGGAGAGCCCCAGCCGTTTCCTTTCGAGTGCCAACTCAACCCGTTCCTTCGTCACCCGCAATATGGAATTCCTCCCGTCTGTTGGGAAATGGCGCACGACACGCCAGCGGCCATGTACGGAGAACCCCGATACGCTCTCCCGCTGATGGCACCTGATTTTATGCAACCGGCCACATACCCGTTCGTCACTCATTTCTACATCAACGCGGTCGCAGACGACACTGCGACGCGATGGCTGTGGCCTTGCATGATCGCGAACCTAAAAGGTGTCCGGTGTATCGACATTTTTACGACGCTCTACAAGAACTTCCAAGAGGAGGTTCTATACCATGAGTATGACACTTGGACGTCGATCAGGAAGAGGCACGCGAACGAGATGCTTACGTTTCGGGATCCGTCGCCGAATGCGTTCATGCGCAGGATAGATTATTTGGGCAAGAGGACGATGTTTCGGGGGTTTGAGCCTCATGATAATCATGAAGGGTGGGTTTTGTTCATAGGTCTCGCGTAGCTTGGTAGATTGTTTGCCCCCCTTTTTTCCCTTCCCTATGCAAAAACATTTCTCCCATTTTTCCGCTTTGGAATGCTGGGTTGACACGCCATCCCACGTTGACGCGATTCGTCGTCTTAATGAGTCAGTGAACGCGTCGGAAGTAACAGCACGCTATCAGTCACGTCACGTCACGTTCCACTCTGTCTTGCAAACCACCACCATTAACGCGAAAGCTTGCCTTTCTCCTGCTCAATGAGCGATGTTATCGAGCTCGAAAGCTCCCCTGAGCCCCATATTGAACAAATGAGAACACGGAGCTCATCGCGTTTCGCAACGCCTCACGTCACAACAACGATAAAGGGGAAAGGAAAACAAAAGGAGCCAAAAACAGCAATGGCGACGGGGGCGTCTAAATCTAGACGCCCCGTTATTATATTAACCGACTCCGAGGAAGGCGACGAGATCATCGTATCGCCAGTCCGAAGGCTCAGGACTAATCCTCTTTCAGAGACCACTGGTCCGTCTTCCCAACCGAGTCGAATCAGGCGATTACAACCTCAACCTGGTGGGGGTGGTTCCGAGTCTTCGGTCCAAAACATTCCATCATCATCAAAGGCGCACAAATCAACGCGCCCGCTTCCTCTTTTCCTCCCAAGCGACGAGGAAAACGAACCCCCTAGTCTGCCATCACCACCTCCATCTCGGAGGCAGACAACAACCCTCGTTCCCAACCCTGTTTTTCACAAAGTCGCAGCCACTCCAGCTATGATTACACCCGTTGCTCCACCCACTCCTCCACCGTCAGCCGCTCCCGAGTCCATTTCAGTTGATGAGGTCGATTCGGAAGGCGACTCAGACCCAACATCACGTTACGTCGCTCAAGTCCTGGAAATCATCCCGGACGTTCAGCCTGACCATCTCCTCGGGCTAATAATGGAACATCTCCCAACGGCACAGGATGGTGTCGTTCAACAGGTCCTTCACGTTCTTTTTGAAAACATGAATTATCCCAAGGCCGACAAGAAGGGAAAGCGGAAACGCGTTGATGCGGATCTGGAAGAATCGGCTTCGGTAAAGAAGGCGAAGTTGTTGGTTGACTATACGAGTAGTGAAAGAGAATTCAAAGGCGGTAATGACTACGTTGAACTTGCACTGGTACGTTGTTTTGCTGGTTTGACTGTCCGTTGCTCTACCCCGGCTTTTTTCCCTCCTCCCTTCTTCCCTCCATTTCGCTTGTTGTCCATACGCTGACGATCCTCTACAGAACGAACTTCAATCTGACTTTCCCTTCGTTCCGAAAACTTACATCCGAAAAGTCCTGGCAACGAAACGCTTCTACGTCCCGGCACATCTCGCCATCGCCGAACAGGAATCCAATTACAATAAATCAATCACTAATGGGCAAGGTCAAGACCTACTTTATGTGCACAAATCCACAGCATACCGCCCACCCCGGAGCAACGGCAAAGAGCGGGCTCGCGCGGATGAAGAGTTTGAAGCGGAACGACAGTGGTTGCGCGCTCAGGCCAACCTAACTACATCCACCCCAGCCTCAGCGGCTGTTTCGAATGGCGCAAATGAAGAACCAACCGAAGATGGTATCGAATGTGGTTGCTGTTTTACTGATTACCCTTTCGTATGTTCACCCATTCCATTCCTTTTCTTGATCTGGGGAAGCTGAGTCGGCTGGTTGAATAGGATCAAATGATACAATGCCCGGAAGCTCATCTGTTCTGCAAGACTTGCATGACTGCCTATGCATCTGGCCTTCTTGGCGAACACAACCATCGCATCAAGTGCATGCACCAGTCCGGGTGCACACTTCTTTTCCCGGTTTCTGAGCTTCAGAGGTTCTTGGACCCCAAGCTGCTTGAGCTGTACGAGAGGGTGAAGCAGCGGAAGGAGATTGAGGCAGCGGGCTTGGAGGGGCTGGAGGAGTGCCCGTTTTGTGAATGGAAGTGCGTGATCGAGAACGAGGAGGAAAAGCTGTTTAGGTGTGGAAACGAGGAGGATTGTGGGGTTGTTAGCTGTAGGGGATGTAAGAAATTGGTGAGTGGTATGCCGTGGTGGGATGTCCGTTGCTGACGATTGTGTCGGCGCAGGATCATCTACCAAAGAGTTGTAAAGGTAGGTTTTTTTCGCTTACCGGCTTTGTTGATTGCTGACGTTGCTTGTCTATCAATAGAAATGGAAGAGGACAAGAAATTAGATGGGAGGCACGTCATAGAAGAAGCTATGAGTACGTCGTCATCTCGCCATTCAGGTTCTGCGTCTCCTATTGACGTTACCCTTCAGCTCGTGCGTTGATGCGCAACTGTCCTAAATGCGAGAAACGTACGCGTCTCCTATTATGACTATAGGTCGTATGGCTGATTTAGAAACTGAGCAGCTTTCATTAAGGAGCTCGGAGTGAGTTTTCGTCTTTATGTTGTCATGTTCCCTTGCTAACGATGATGGTCAGTGCAACAAGATGACATGCCCAAATTGCCACACTTTGTCGTGTTACATCTGTCGACAGGTCGTTACGGGATACGAACATTTCAACCAGGTAACGCGATCTCCCTTTTTGTTCATTGTATGACTGAAAGTAACCTTGTGCAATAGCAACCACAGGCGAACCCCGGAGCACAACCTCAAGCATCATCCAGTAAATCCAAGAAATGCGCACTCTGGGATCCCGTCGAACAACGTCATGCTGATGAAGTGCGTAATGTCGTTTCACTCTTTCTGCCATCTTTGGCACTAAGCGAAGAGATGCTGACAACTGGCTTTTTCGAAATTCCTTTTTTGCATGTATTTAGGTGAAAGCAGCGGCTGAAAAGGCACTCCGAGAATATAAACTCGCCCACCCTGATATGGATGAAAAGGACCTCGCCGTGGAACTTCCGAAGGCGCCACCGCCGCCTGCGGCTGGTGCGAATCCGTTTGCTTTGGGGGGTGTGGCCGGCATTCCTCCACACTATTATCACCCCATGGCAGGCATTCCTCATGGAGTCCGACCGGCTGCCGCGCGGGGTCTTGGTGCTGCCGGTGCTGGCTTTGGGGTTGGTGCTGGTGCTGGTGGCGCTGCGTTTTTTGGCGCTGGTGCATTTGGTGGATTGGTGCCAGGAATGCAGATCCCTCCACCGCCGGCACCCGTACCACGAGCTCATCATGTTCCGGCGAGGCAGGGGATGAGACCTCCGAGGGACGCGATGAAGAGAGCGGCTAAAGTTCATCGCAAGAGATGAACGAAAGAGGATGGAGCGTTTTTTTTTTGAAATTCTTTTGGAATTTATTTGGGTGAAGAGGATTCTTCCCCTTCTGCCTTGTTTCTTCATTTCTTCCTATTTCCCCCTCACTTTTTAATGATTATGATATCATTTTGTCCTTTCATGTTGTCTTCCATCCTACCCTTTTTCGAACACATGAATAATTGGGGATACAGAACGAAACAAGGCTCGCGCCTACCCCTCACAGATATATATCGTACACAGTCATAATGTACACAATCAGCCGACCTTGGAATTATATAACCACCCACTTCTAAAGCCCCTGCGAAGACGCGGCGACGGCCAAACCTTGTACGGACCTTGAGTGCTTTGAACCTTCTTTTTGATGAGGAGTCGCCTCCCCCCCTAACTTCTTCCCAACAAGGTGACGCAGAGCCGCCCAGTATCGCCTGGGTATAAAAGACCGCGAATTTTTGTGGAGCTGTCGACTTCGTGAAGTTCTAAGGCCCCTTGATTCTTTCTCTTCTTCCCCCCCCCCCTTGTCATCCCAAATTCAACGAGTGAAATCTTTCTCAGAATGACGACGACAGCAGCAGCAGTACCCGATACGCTTGTAGAGGGAGAGGGAGCAGTGTTGGCTTCCCCAACGGTATTCGCTCCTGTATTCGAACGGCCCGAGTTCATCAAGATGAGGGAAGTTGTCCATAGTCCTGGTGATACGAACAATTGGGACGAGGCATGGTGAGTTCTTTAGTGAACGACCGCCCCCTTGAGACCTGCTTTTGGCATGTCGAAATACTGATACCAAAGCGTTTGATTGATTTTTTGATGATTCGTTATAGGAAAGCGGGTGTGATTCCGTGGGACAATGGGATGTGCGTTCCTGCGTTGAGGGAAGTAGTTGAAGGAGAAGTCGAGTTTCCGAAGAAGGGCAAGGTTTTGGTCCCAGGATGCGGTTCAGTGAGTGTAGCATCTTTCCTCGAACAAGATACAAAACAAGGTCTAGAACAAAAAATAGGGATATGACGTGATTTATCTTGCATCTGCATTGGACTCCAGCGCATTAGGATTGGACGCCTCTGAGACGGCTAATGAGGCTGCGAAAAAGTAAGGAGGAGCCCCCACACATATTTCGCATAGGGAAGGAAATAAAATTTGACTGGTTGGTTGGGTATAGGAATCTGGCTGCCTCAGAGCACGCTGACCGCGATATCAAATTCGAGATGAAAGATTTCTTCACGTACACTGTGGCAGATGAAGAGCGCTTTGACGTTGCATATGATTACACGTACGTGTTGTTTTGATGATTCCGCTTTTCGTAGATATTCGCTGAAAAAAACGATTTTCCTTTTTTTTTTGTGGGGGGGGAGTTAGGTTTTTCGTCGCGATACCTCCTGCACTTCGCGTGGACTGGGGAAAGCAGATGAACGCGCTCATCAAACCTGGGGGGTTCTTGATCGCCGTCGTGTACCCCATCGATCCGTACACTCCGCACGGGCCTCCGTTCTACGTCCGTCCAGAACATCTGGAAGAGGCGCTGGGAGAGAAGTTCATCAAAGTCTTCGACAAGATACCGACGACTAGCATCCCGAGGCACGTCGGGAGAGAGAGGACCGTGGTGTGGAGAAAATTGAACTGAAGGATTCCTTACTCTCGATAAGAACGAATTTTGGAGGGTTGTCTGGGCGAAATGTAACAAAGAGTACAAATGAATGATAGCGCCGTGTTTGATAACTGAAACGCGCCTTGTCAACGTATGCCAGCTTGTGGATGTAAACATAGTAAACGGAACAACTACCTTCGACAAGGTATCAGTCCGCGCCTAAGCGCCCTGTCAATAATCCTTCAAGATATACATTATGCCTCACTGATGTCATTCAAGGTGTGGTGGACCATCTTGGACCATCAACTGGTGACATATACTTTGATGCTTCTCTTCCTTCGCGGGAGTTTAGTGAACATCTGACTATCCAGCATGTGTGTAGGCGTCAAAAATAGTGACGGTTTCCGATAACGCCCAAACTCACTGCTATAACGGTTTCCTCTTGCTCCCCGAGTGCCCATGTCAGACGATTCACCGTTGCAACGGCATCATGATGACAGACGCCATTTTCGGCCGATTGCGTAACAAGTGGTGCTTTTCCTTTGGCCATTTCTTGTTCAAACCAAATTAAACGGCTTGGAAGTATTTTGCAAAGGGTCCCGTCGGTGAGAACGTCTCAACGGGTTTTTGGGAGCGCCGGGGCGGCCATGCTGAGGAGAAAGGGTCGCTGGGCGACGTGCTAAAAAATTGTGTTCCAATAATAGCAGCAAGGGTTGACGCGAGGGCTATCAGGTGCTCTTATGTTGTCCTCGTTTTCTCCACATCCAAAGAGTTCATATGTCAACGAGTTGCCTTTCTTGCCAAATGAATGAGAGGAAAGTTGAGGCTGACACCTTTTCGAGCAGCGGCCAGCCACACACCGAGCGACAAGGTGGCTTGATCGCCGCGTCAGGTTCGCCAAGCCTATGCGACTGGTCCGGCCAAACCGGGTGCTTTGCGGACAATTCATGCCAAGCCTTGTCAAATTCCACGCAAACGGATGTAACAAACCCTCCCTTCTGGTGTTAACACCAACCATTCTCCAACCATTCTCTAACACCTTTTATCATTCCCAAAGTACTGGCAGCAGGCAGTCCGATGCCCCCCACGAAACGATCCATCATATCCGTCTTCCTGATCGTTGTATTTGTCTTCCTTATCACCTCTCATTCTGCTTACACCAAGGTCGAGGTGCTGCAAACTCCATTGGTCGCCGAAAAAAACCAGAGCCGGCCGTACGCACCCGCACCGCCCGAGGTGGAAAGCCACTTCACGCCTCCTGGAGCGGGACACAAACACCACAGCCAATGGAACGATAGGTCGTTGCGAGCTCTCTCCGCATGTATCGCACGCGATAACTGTGGAGACAACCAGAAAAAAGTGGTACTTTTGGCCTCGCACTACTTTATCCATTCGTTTTTGTGGAACTTTCACGCTGGAGAGGGTATATGGTGAGTATTACGTTGGTTGTTTCCCTCCGCACGCCCGTCTATCTCTATGGTCTAAACTGCATGTATAACCACAGGGCGATGTCAATGGTCCGTCGCGACTTACCTTCACCTTGGTGTATCAAGTAATAACCTAGGGGGTTGATCAGTATAACAATTTCAAGGCCTTGGGCTACACAACATTATTCGCAGAGAACTGGGGTAGGCTTCCTGCATCCTTCAGATGCTTAGATCTAATTCATAACCCTTAGCCGAAACACTTAAGCTGTATCGTATGATGCCTGACCTTGTCAAGGTCAGCCAACGTCGTCTTGATCGCTATTTTCCTCCTTCCCAACAACGCCAAATAGGTCATCATCCGACAAGAGCCAGGTGAATGCCAGAGTGATTCTCAATGCGTCAAGAGCCAGTCGAATCCAAGTGGCATCCCAGCCTGGAAACTGTTCGAGTTTCAATACTTTCCATCCCATGGCGGCTACGAAAGGGCATCTAAACTTGGAGGACAGTGGCTGCTCAGCGCTGTTCCTGATCCCAACCCAGGAGATCACCCAATCCAATATATTGGGTAAAAATGAGAATCCACTTGGCTACTAGACTTATCTTTGCTGATCCTGATGGCGCTAGGTATTCGATCGAGGAGGAGTGCTCGAAAATTCCTGTCATCCCACTGAATCAACGTAAAGACCGCGCGTGGTTGATGATGAAATACCTCATGTTTGTCCATGACAACTCCTTTGCATGGAACCGTTCCTACTTCACTCTCGCGCACGAGGAGATGGGCGCAGATTTCATCGGTGCTTGGGACAAAAGCGTCAAGCACAACAACTGGAATCATCAAACCACCGAGGTGCTCCCTGATATTGAGGATCGCGAACACGGAGTCACCAATCTTGGCGCTGATCTACCACCCGCGCGGTTTTTTGAAGAAGTGGGCTCGAGCAAACTGATGATCGGGATGGGAAATCCAGTATGGAGCCCTTCGCCTTTCAACGCCCTCTGTCAAGGTGTTCCTTTCATCAACCCTGTGCGTGCGCGTCATTACCTGCAATGCATCTGAGAGTTTGCTGACTTTCCGCCGGTGACGTCATAGGTCGGAAGCTGGGATTCGAACAATCGCGAGAACCGAACTCGGTGGTATACTCAACATCCCGCCCTTAATGATCTCGACCCACCGTTCGTTTATATTCACTTCCCCTCTCTTCAACGCATCGCTGAACGATGCCTTTTCTTCAGATATGTATACCATGTTTACGCCAAAGACTACCCTGGTTTCATCTCCGCCATAAAAACTGCGTTCTCGACTGAAATCGGACGGTGAGCTCAGAGTCGTTGGCACAACGTTTGAAAAGATGGAGATCTGACTTGACTGGTTCAAGGTTTATACCCAAACACATGACTCAAGCGGCGTTGCAGGAGCGACTGAGAAGACTGGTAGACACGGATTGGAGGGAAGAGGCCAGGAAGCTCCTTGATGAAAGATTAGCAGCTGGGAACGGAGCATACGTAAGCCTTTGATTGGCTTTCCAGGACTTGGTGCTATGCTAACGTCCAACAGGTTTTTGAGCTTTAGATCCATATACATAGAGGGAGACGAGGATGTGTGTTTGTATCTTCGCTGGCGTGTACAAATCTACCATCGCACAACCATCCGTGGTGCTCGCGTCGAGCGTCTTACAGCTATGAGACAAACAGGATTGGTTGCACCTTGTACGTCGGACAAGGACAACAGTAGAGTGTGCTGTACGGAGAGTGCTCGGCGGGTGGGCGATGTTCAATATATAGTTATGACAGTGATCAGGCGCGGTCCGTCAGGGCATGTCCATTTACGACGGAAGAGGCGCCTCAAGGCCGTGCATTCCTTGTGGATCTGCCTCTTGAAATGTCGAAATTTGACGCTGGTGAGCGCTTGAGTGTGAATGCACTCGGATATTGTGAAGCTGTGATGTAATGATCGGAGAGTCATCCTGACGCACCTCAAGCTCAAGGCTCTGACCGCGTCCACCAAAACAATCCACAACAGCACACTCTTCCTGCGAGTTTCTCGAGCCCACCAGTCCAAGCAAACACGGTACAATTGCATGGCCATAAGTCTGTATGAAAAGCAGTAACACTTGCCGTTGTTTACGTTATTGTGTTTGACCCACCGTCGACGCATTGTCAAGGTTGTGCAGCCCCAAACCTACTACCCTTATTTGGCCATGATAAGGCATGGAGCATAGCTTTTATCCACAAGCACGCGTCAAAGATCGGGTCAATTGGAGTCTTATTCCAGAACATGTGGCAGAGCTCAGGTCGTTATTGAATCCATTATGTACGGCTGGGCCACCTTCTCGAGGGGAATAAAAGCCAGACGCGTTCAGCCTTTGGGGTTTTTCACTCCCCCAAGTTCACTCTCGTGTTCGCCACAACACCCTCCGTCCTCTAAGCGCGGCTTTCCCGTCGATTTACGTTTCACGATGTATGTCCCTTTTATCAGCACAACGACGAAATCACTCCAACGTCGCAAAGGAGGTGGAGGGGGCGGAAAAGGTGCGAGCGGAGGAAAGGCTTCTAGTGGAGGCAAGGCTTCTAGTGGAGGCAAGGCTTCAAGTGGCAGCAAATCAAAGAGCGGGAAGAGTTCCAGTTCAAAACCCTCACGGTCCTCGCCCATCAAGGGCTCGAGACCGGCGACTTCGTACGGCGGCGGCGGAGGGAAGGTCTCTGCGATTCCCTCAGGGCAGTTGTTCGCAGGCCGCCTTGTCGGTGGTGGCCAACGCAGTCAGATTTTCGGATCTAAGTAAGCTTGGCGCCTCTCGCCCTACGCATGCCGCTCAGCGATCGAGACAATATTAACAACTTATGTTCTTAGGACCTATGGAAGTGGCTATCCTGGTGTCTCCGGACGTGGCGTTGCAGGACGCGGGTTCCCTTTTTACTTTTGGCCTCTTGCGTGGGGAACTTTGGGTGGTGCCACGGCAGGGCACTACATCTACAACGACGAGGTACACAATTTTTTCAATTTGCATCGTGCACTCGATACTCACCTCTCACCAAAAATAACAGTATGGTTTACCTGACAACAGCAGCCGTTTTGGTGGCCCCATGTCGACTATC
>CEMH01202254.1:0-12240 GCA_001179725.1 Macrocystidia cucumis | reverse complement strand
TTGAGCTCACCTTGCCCTTGGTAATCTGGGTCTGTCGCAGCCAACTGAAGGAACCACGAATTGTCCACAGATGTCTTTATCCTCTTGGCGCGGAACGCTTTCTTGAACGAATTTTCAGCTCCATCCATGTACTCCACTGCAACCCTCTACAGCGAGACATTAGGGTCTTTTCGTAAGCCTCTCCGTAACGGTTCCACCTGGCAAATGACGCAAATTGCCCACTTACATAAAGACCCTTGAGCCCCCATATTCTAAGCATTCCCAAGAAACCACTTTTGACGAGAGTGTGAACCTTCCATAGGGAAAGGTGTTTGCGCGGAAGCATCCATAGAGACACTGCAAGAATCTTTTCAGACTCTACTTGACCTTGCCCGTCCAATGTTTGCTCGACGGCAACGGTGACACGACCACCACTGTTCCAACAAAGATTGAGTATCGATGTCACGAATTGCCGAAGATTTCGCCACGAAGGGGTGTCCTCGTCAAGCTGCATTATCTGGTGAGGAGAGTAGGGTCAAAGGAACAACACTTCAGCGTTGCCAAGCCATGGGTGGGGTTGAACACGACTTACGGTTTTCACATCAGCAAAGTAATTGAAAAGTGGGTCTTCAACAAATGATCGTTGCGCAACGTTGATAATCTGTGGAAAGTCTGCCTTTCGCGCGACGCGAACCAAACGAAAGCCCCCTTGGTTTGTCACGGTATCAGCTTGGGTGCTGATAGAAACTACGTCTTGCATTTAGGTATTCACTAATGGTGCAGTCGAAAGGAGAGGGGGTTCTGTGCCTGCAAGGCGTCAATGGGTAGTGAGGTTAAAAGCGTATACCGAGGCTGCAATTTGTGAGCAACACCTGAGAAATTTAGTCCCTTTTCCACACGAGCCGGGCCCTGACGTGGATAATCATTGCCGGAGAAGGCGGATTCCCGGAAACCAAGCCAAGTCTATTCAAGCTCCAACATTGTGCTTGAACAGGTGATGCGAACTGCTCCGCAGTCTTTCTGCCTCACTTTCTATTCAAATGGAGTCCATGACTTGGGGACGCAGGACTCAAAGTCATCGACGCGTCGACAACCTCGGCTTCGGCTGCTGCCGGTGTGACGCATGGTCGCCCAATTGTCCTCTCCGAAAGTCAATGCTGACATAATATCGACGCGGTCGCATGGCCCAGGCCTAACCTGGCCAGGGAGATGACAACATTCCAGCGCTTTGGATTCACTCGAGCTATCCGTAAGAACCTCAAGCCGGAGGGATCGCACCAGTAACAGCCATGTTAGCAACCTTCAGTCGGTGTCTTTCACAGCCAGAACGATGCATCTCCAGTTTTGTAGGCAATACAAGCAATGACTATTGCAAGTGGAGACGACCAAATCCTCTCAAACTGGAAAGTAGGAAATACGTCACTTCCAATACCCTTGCTACCTGACATGTCTCCAAAACGCGCAGCAGGGCAGAATTCACACAGTCAGCAGGGATAGAACGGGGGGCAAGAATTTAGTCCTGTCGCGGTTTAGCTTTCGCCCACTAGAAAAGATACAACAGGGTCAACATACAATCAAGGCCGTCAGAGTCGGAAACTCACGCGCGCCATGGGATAGACTGCGAAGCCTTCGGCCCCTTCCCCGCCCACGCAAAGCCCTTGTTCATTTGCTACACCTTTTCCGAGTATCAAAGGATCTACGAGCTACACGGAGGGCTGTAAGAAGGAGCCACTCAGGCAGGAAATATGTAACGGAGGATGCTCACCTCGTACCCCAGCGATAAATAGAAATCTCGAGACGACGCAGTGATTGCTTCTAAGAGGTAGATCTCATCCGTACCTCCATGGAGAAAACCCTCTCTCATCAGCAGAGATGCCAGACCTGGTTGGGAATGCATCAATGCTTATAACGTTCTAGGTCCGACGAGACCTACCTTGTCTCTGATACTCGGGCTCGGTGGCTACGAGTTCCAGATACCAAGATTCTTCGATAGAAGTGGTTATACCCTTGGTTTGGTACGCCTTTCGGAACGATCTTTCGGCGCCGTCCATGTCTTCAAACGCAGACCTCTACAAAAAAGCACATAAAACATCGGCTGCCCGTATTTCACCGCATCGACATACCAAGAACCCTTTCAACCCCCAGATTCGGAACACATCCAATAGACCGCTCTTAACGAGGGTGCGGACTTTCCAGGGTGAAAGATGTTTTCCTGGGGGCATCCACAACGAAACCGCCAGAATCCTCTCAGATTCTGTGAGGTCCTGATTGTCTGTTTTTCGTTCCACAGCGAGCGTCGCGCGTCCACCGCTGTCCAGACAGCAGTTGAGGACAAAAGTCAAAACTGTCCGCAAGTTTCGCCACTGAGGAGTATCTTCGCCAGGTCGCGTCATCTTAGAAAGTATCAACACCACATTATTTGGGGGATTGGTGTCCCAGATTGTTAATCACAGCATTGGTGCCGAGATAAAAACAGAACGAAAGGTGGGAGAAAAGGCTCAAATGATCATTCACCTGTTTCACATCCCCAAGGTAGTTGTAAAGTGGGTCATGTATGAAAGCCCTCTGTGCGATGTCCACCATCGTGGTGAAATCCTCTTTTCGCGCGATCCGAACGGAACGCGAAATGTCCTGGCCGTGGCCTATCGTGTTATCAGCATGCGTGCCGATCGTGCGTGCGTAGAGCATGTGAAGTGATGGTATGAACAACAGGTGCGGAGAGGAAGTGAGGGTATGACCGAGGTCTACAGCTCCTCTGAATTGAAAATTAAGGATGAGGAACTCACAATTTTCCCCACGGAAGACGGGCCCTGAACCCCCAATGTCCAACTTGCGTCCAATCTACCGTTGGTGTATCCAAAGCCGGAGACATGCATGTGGGGGTTTTTACCTTCCTAAATGGACCACGCTTCCCGGGCAGGGTCCAGTATTAATATTCCCGAGAATTTCGTTTTTTTTTTACCCGTCCATGAAGTAATGAATACACAATCGGAGACTGAGCCCGCCATGATCGTTCGAGGTTAGGGGATTCAAATTGCAGTGCCATGGTGCATCCATAAATCACTCCCCGAGATGAACATACCCTGTGAAAAAGGAGCGCAGTCAATCACACGGACATGCCGGCGGTCACAACGTTGAGTGCCTTGTGGCGCATGTCCGGTCGTGTGCTTAAGCCCTTTGAAAGCGATGGTGGCTGTGAAATCTGACTGAGCTTAGCTGTCTGTCATCGAATGTCCTCAGCACCACAAAGCGACGTCGCAGTGAAGGTGAAAGGCCCTGCGGTCGATCGCTCCTCGGAGCTGGCTGCGACTCGTGTTAGAAGCGGAACCAATTTTCAAAGATCGAGAAATGACAAGGTGCATTGAAGTGATATCTAGGTACACTGCCAAAGCACTTCGTTGTCTCTAGCGCATTAGAGGCCGAGTTCGTCAGAATAAGGTAGAGTAGAAATATCACCAACAGCGACGTATGTCGGTTTTCCTTTGAGAAGAGAAGATCCAATCTAAAAAGGGTTACTAGCTGTGTAAACCCTATGGAAAAAGAGCACACCTTTGAGAGCCCAGAAGCAGTAACTTGGTCCAATGACGTCAGGGTTGCTTCTAAGGACTGGGACGAGCCAGCAAAGATCTGTTTTTACACGGGAGAATAATCAGAAGCCGGTTAAGAAAAGAAAAAGAGACGTTGACGATACCTGTGAACTGAGAGTGGAAAGAAGTCCCTCTCTGGTATCAGCAGAATTCGCCGCGGTGAATTTAGCCTTGGCAACAGCTCTCTTCAGATCTTCTGCATTTAACCCTCCGGCAACAGTGGCACTCTTCAATGCTTGGACAGCAACCTTTCCTGCCTCCTTCACACCAGCAGCAGTCGTACCTTGAACAAGAAGTCCAAAGAGGGTCGCGTCCGAGTATGGTAGATAGACGGATTGGACAGAAGTACCCTCGGGGATAGAAGTAGCGATAGGGGAAAGACCGAGCGACCATTTGACAGAAGGTTGAGGGGACAGGTGAGCAGCGAGAACTGCCAATTCATTTGGAGAGGCACCTGAGGTACCGAACCCAATGAAAACGGTCTGAGCTCCTCCGTGTGATTCAACGCGTGTCTCTCCGCCGTGATAGGAAGATGCAGGTGAAGTCACCGCCGAGGACGAAGCTATTGAGCTGAGGGATTCTCCGACAAGTTTAGCGAGTTTAGCCTGGTCGATCCCGGAACCGAAGACTGCGATGTTGCCTTGGGTGAAAGCAGTAGATGCAAAAGATTTGACGTCCCCAACAGTGATGGAATTATGAGCGGGCGCAAAAAGGGAGGAACCCAGCCCAGAACGGAAAGCAAGGGTGTGGGCGAGTTCCATGGCATGCGTAGCGGGGTTCGAAAACGCCTGCTGGCTTTCGCTCTCTATGATCGGGGTAACATATTCTTCATATTCGTGTCTGGTGAACTTTGGTGACGAAATGAAAGAGGTCAAAAGGTCGACAAATAGTGACCTGGCGGTTGGTAAATCTCTGGATTCATCAACGATAGATTGATACGCACTCATCGCCACGTAAAAACTCTGCCGTCAACGCCAAATGTTCCCTGGATAGAGTTGCGGACAGAACACCGCCGTAAAGTTCACTCTCACGAACTGTAGCAAGCGCGGAACGTTTTGAGGTGCTCTACAGGATCTCATCAGTTTCCAAGATCCCATTATAGTGCACTAAAAGTGAGTTCACCTTGAAAGCAAAATTTTTCAGTGCATTAGCAACCCCGGCTTTAGGCTCGTAACGACTGCCAGCTTTGACGAGGATGGTTATTGCTGAAGTTGGCTGTTGGTGGTCAACCGCAGCGACTTTAAGGCCTGCGGTGTCGACGACAGTTGCAAACGAGCGCGCTATGCGCTGAACGTTACGCGCAGTTGACACTCTTGCGACCAGCATTTGGGATAGAAAGCAGTGATCAGGTGAAGTTTATGGTTGAGCCAGCCGCTTTCGGAGTTAACCACCTTTCCGGCTTTGCCCGGTACCCGCAACCCCTTGTTTACAACAGAAAAAAAAACATTCAAAAAAATACTATGGCCATATTTATTGGAGGGCTTAATGTCCAAAGTCCTTGACATCACGGCGCTATTGAATCCTTTTGCTGCGGTGACTGGGCTTAGGGGTTGGATCTTCTCGTTCTAGCCCTTCTGGACGTCAGCGGGACACACATCCACACCACGATGTTTGTGGAGCTGATATATAGCCTCTCATTGGAACATGATCAATCCTTTGACACTCCGCGAATGTCGAGAACTGGCTGGGTCCTGCGCACTGTCATCTCCAGAATGGTTTAGCCAAAATTAAGGGCGAAACTAATGTACACTGTCTTCCTATCACAACAACGAAGGTCCGAACCCATTGAGTAGAGTATTGTAAGAAAAAAGAGTGTGCATGATTCCGTAGGTAAAAAAAACCAATCACTGAGTCCACTTCAGACTCTTCTCGCGTGGACAGTATGATAGGTTGTCACGAGCCCTTGTATCGTTTTCAGCTCTTCCAGATATGATTCGATCAGATCTTCCACCTCCTCTCGCGGGATCCCATCCTCCAGAAGGAGCGGCTTTACAGAGTCGGCAAATCGCCGAAGCGATGCACGGAATGCCCGTCCAAGGCGCTGCATGTGGGGGTACGGGAGCCAAGGACCGACGGGAATGTAGAAATCCTGGTGGATGATATTTTCGTACAGACCTGTTTGGGCTAGAAGACTTGGTACGAGCGTCGTAATCGGTTGAATGCCTCTTCTCCCGAGAGCGGTCTCAACCAGGTCGTAGAAATGGCATATAGCGGGGATAATTGAAGGGGCGTGAAGCGGCAGGGCGGGATGGAAGGCGGGGCGACCCCATTCACCAGAGAGGAAAAGACCATCTGAACGAAGGATGCGGCCAGCTTCCCGCAATACCGCCGGGTAGTCGTGAAACTATATGATTTGTGCGTTTGTGAACAAAGGGGGGTCAAATTAACGGGGAGACAAAACTGACAGCCATTGACACATCACGCGCGTGGACAACATCGACCGCGTTGTCATCCCACCGGAATGGCGTATGAGCGTCGTGCATCTCAAATCGCACGTTGGACGGTGGGAACCTAGTGGCGATAGGAACTAGTATACAAACGATCAAAGGTCAATATTTGGCAGCAAGGAAGAAATCTACTCACCAATATCCACCCCTCTGAAATGGATTTGAGGAAATTCTCGAGCCATCTGTAAGACCCTGAGAACAAGGGTGTTCAGCTTTGCTAACGCGATCACAAGACTTCCTTTGTTGATTGACTGACCATTTACCGTTCCCTGTACCAAGATCGACAGCCAATCTACCCTCCGCATTCAATATATCCGGAACGGGCCCGACGTAATTGGCTCCGATTATCATCTTCAAGATCGTGTGCTGCACATCAAGGCGCTGAAGGATGCGAAATTTAGCAGGGATGCAAACGGTGAGGAAGCCGAAACCCACCTGCTGTTCTGGCGTATCAACTGGAAGGGGGTACAAGACTGCAGGGTTTGAAGCAAATAAGCGCTCGTCACGCTCAGAGAAGTATGTTGGAAACTCTTCGGGGGTGAGTTCAACCAACAGTGAGGTACTGTCCGGAGGGCCGTTTGGAGTAACGCCACCCTGTTGTCCAGTAGCGGCGAAGTTGGTTTCGTCGTCACCTTCGGACCCGTACTCGTGAATGTCGCTGTCGTTGCCTGACATGGAGCTGCTTGTGTCCTGGATGTCCTGAGTTGCGGGAAATGTCCTGGAGCTCTGGCCACTTTATATGATGGTACTTCATCGAACTGTCGTTCAAATAAGGGACTACACACAAAAGAAGCATCAAGTTAGTGAGAAAATAATCGCCCCGAGTTCTGCGTGAAGTCCGTACAACACTTACATGAGCAACAACGTGGATCGTGTCGTGTTGTGCTGTGCGAAGGCCGAATGGCGACACCGCAGTGCCTGTTCCTCCCAAAGTTAGCCTCGGGGTAGAACTGGGACGATCCAGTGGTGACAAACTGCCGAATAGATGATAAAGGACGCACCCTCCTTTTGACATTCACGCTACAAGGATTAGAGAAATAGACTCTGTCGAATCTGACCCCAAGCAAACAACGACAAAGGGTCCGACATTCAGGCTCCAATTGGTGTAAATTTTTGATGAATGTTGTAGCACATGCACACGTCCACAACACGAATAGGTTCTGCAGGCCACGAATTGAAGAAAAGATACGGTGTCGCTGTGATTTTTCCAGGTTTGAGGAAAGTCGACATCAATAGAACAGTTCGAAACATAGAAGCCCTTGCACGTGCAGACACTTCTGAAAGGAGATGAAGGTGATCAGGAGACTAGTTTGTGGGCGTCAGCCAGAGTCACAAGGCGTGCCCAATGTCCATAATCCGTGTCATTGCCATCGTCAGATCGAGTCCTAGGGCGCAATTCAGTTCGCGTGTTCAAGGTTCATTATTGACTGTTGTTGACTCAGGCTCTTGTCACGTTATGTAATCCAACATTTCTTGACATATAATCGCGACAGTCGCGAACTCAGTGCCACAACTTCTATTGACTGCTCGCGAATCGTCACATAGATTCGCTCTAACCTTTTTTGCATGGCAGGCTTTGACATTCAGACGTTCTTTCGAGAACAAAATGAAAGGATGAACACTCCTGATGAGGAGCTACACGCCTACCTCGCTCGAATGGCTGGAATCACTACACTGAGGTTTGTCCGCCTCATTGGAGTCAACCTTCGAGTCTGATCCGGTCCGGATATCAAGCAAAGCTCCTATCCACCCTTCGACCTCTCTTCCAGCACGGTCTGAGGAAGATGAACCAGCAGGCCTTGAGCAACTCTCCACGCCGAAGCTCAGGTCGCCACCGCCCAATGCACAAGCTGTGTTGACTGAGCAAGTATTGGAAAGTGACGTCAATGCAAGGTGGCTTGGATGCTTTTTTTAATAAGAATTTCATCTCACGCGTTAAGCGGCGTAGCTTGAAGCGCAAGGCGGGTGCAATTGACGCACCTCCTCAAAACAGCCGCAGCAAGCGACCTAGAAACAATTTCATGGCAGATGCGTAAGTAACAGGGGGACCTTTATGTGGACACTTCTTCACTCGGCATCAACAATACTTTCCAGCCATTCTAACTCAGGAAATGTCGAACCGACTGGCGGGGCACCAGTAAATTCAATCCATCAACATATAGAACCGCTCATATCGGGGAGCATTCACATCGCTCGACCTTTCCAGAAAACCGTTGTTGATTTGACCAAGTGGGATAACGTCAGAAATTTGCACCCTCAACGTGCAACTAACCAGAAGGCAACATCAACTGATTTCCCAGTGGAAAGTCAGAGTGTTTCGTGCGTCTTTCAACAATACTGCGTGTGAAACCTGATCAACGGGTACCACAGCGCCCCGCGAGATCTTAAGCATGGCGACCTCCCAGTGCCCGCCCCTTCTGGGGATGTACAGCAATCGGGAACTTTCCCACTTGCTCCGAAGGACGATCATTCAAACGCACTTAGATCTACCGGACCTACAAGCGTGCCCAACATGAAAGGGCCGTCCCCCCCGTCTCCCCCTACTTCGCCGATTGAAAGTGCAAATGAGACTTCGCCACTCAATCTCCGTTCTGCCGCAGCATCTCATACAGGTAAAACTGCGATAGAACCTGCACCCACCGACCAGTTGTATCTGGAAATTAGGCAACGCGTTGCAAGTCACCCTGCTGGTCGGAAGCAAAACAAGGTAGTAAGACCCGTGAACGAGGATAAACCTGGGCAGCCCTCAAAGCCGCCCCGTTACACGATTCCTGTTGATGTGGAAGATTCCGTGATTTATGTCTCCAGCTCGGAATCTGAGGCCCAACGTTCGTCTCCAGTTAAAGCGGAGAAGAAAAAGAAATCTACCACGGTCACTGCCGACTCGACGTCGATGACGAAAGAGAAACGTAAACAGGCCAAAGTCAAAGAGAAATTGCCAATGATGTCTCCAACGGCATATGCTCGATACGTGCTAGAGACGGCACTCAGCTCGGAACCATCAGCCAAAAAATCCAAGATTTTCAAGTTCCTCGCAGGCATGAACATATTCTACACAGGGGGTGACATGTCTTTTGCCTCGGCCAGAACGCGAGGGAGAATGGAAATTGTAAGCGCTCTCCCATCGTTCCTTCCATTTGGCACATCTCTCATTTGTTCCATCAGATCGTGAAATATGGCGGAAACCTGCTTCCCATCTACGACGCCTCTATTGTGACTCATATCGTAACGGACGCTGCGATTCGTCCTACACTTCGCGCAATGGGTCTGAAACGACTTGGGGAGATTCCCGAAAATGTGCCAACTGTCAGGTGGAGCTGGATCGTGTCAGGCATTGGAAGAAACCCCACTCTTGTCAAGGGTCTACCCGAACAACGGATGGAGGAGGTGTGGATGCACGCTGCGTCCAGCGAGCGCATTGATGCTGGTGTGGCGATACGGAAACCTTCAGCAAGCAAGGGCAAGGGTAAAGCGAAGATGACCGCGCCGAAGGAGCTTGTATCCCAGTTTGCTCCAAATGCGGATGATATCAGCCACATCTCGTAATAGGGGTTTTTCCTCCGGCATCGAGCAATCACTAAAGAACTTCCACCCCCAGGGATTTCACGCCTGAGAAGCAAAAGGATGGCGATTTCCGCCCTCCTTTGCCCTCTCGTAGGGAGGAGCCGAAGAACGCTCATCCAAGTGCAAGCACGCCCGTGGTTTCACAGGATCCTCTGGCTGCGTTCTATGTGCAAGCCCGCGCCGAGAAGGAAGGCAGTGTTCGTGTCATCTTCCCAACATTATTTACCGCAGCGTCACTCATATTTGAACTGCTTGCAGTGGTCACGCTACGGCGAGGCCGATGGATCAGAGCCTGCAGAGTCTGACGCTGCAGAGTCGGAAAGCGAAGAGGTCCCAGCTCCAGGCCCTATTGCGAAACGCGTTTGTTCTGAAGTAATCAGTCGCCAAAGGTTGCCGACTTACCTATTACTTTCGTTGCAGGGTTTCACGTGTGATAACAAGGAAAAGCAACGTCAGAAATGCGTTAACCAGGACATAGTTGACAAGGTATTGAATTTCGTTCGTACGTCATTACGTGCCCGTAACGCCCAGTCTCAATAGCTTCAAGAACTCATGAGTCTCCATAAATCTAAGCTTGGCGACGAAGACCACTGGCGTGCATTCACTTATAGCAAATGTAAATGGAAACTTTATCAGCGGCAATGTTCATTCTGACCATAGTGGGTAGGTATTCGCGCGCTAAGAAACCATCCCACTCGAATTAAGTCGTTCAGCGAAGCACGCAGCATTCGGGGCGTCGGAGAAAAAACCGCGGCCAAGGTCATCAAACCTATGCACCTTCTGTGCACGAGTCATTTAACATTTCCCCTAGATCATGGAAATCATTGGGACTGGCGAACTGCGTCGTATTGGGTATGAAAGGACAGATGACGTGAAAGTGACGAGAGTTTTCCAGGGTATATACGGCGTTGGTCAGTTGATTTACGTTCTTCGCGGAGTCTGTAGTTCTTCACACCGCGAGTTAGGACAATCGACGGCGTATAAATGGTACGCCAGTGGGTGCCGGACGCTGGAAGATATTGCCAGAGGCAAAGGGGGAGTTCAGCTGACGCCGGCCCAAGAAATTGGAGTTCGTTTTTATGACGGTTTGCACATTGTCTCCCATGTTTCCGTGTTTCTGATCAAGATGCTAACGACGTCTGTAGATATAAACGACCGCATGCCACGCCAGGAAGCAAAAGCTATCTTTAACAGGATAAAGCCCATTGGTGAGTTGACTGAACCCTATCGATCGACATCTCACTCGTCACTTCTCCTCAAGCACTGTCCATCGACCCAAAGCTTTACATCGAGATCATGGGGAGCTACAGAAGGTGAGGCTTTTATTCTTTCCTTTAGTGGTCGTACAAAGGTTCGATCAGTTCTACATCAGAGGCAAGGCGGACTGTGGCGATATCGATATCATAATCACGCGTCCAACTGACGACGGTAAAACCCATGGAGGTAAGACGTCCCAACGTGGGGAGTGGAGCGCACACCCCCCAACTTTCACCCCCCATTCCCTTTTGTTTTCATGTGACCAAAAGCGAATAAGCGCTGACTCGGGTTTAAGGTGTCCTGTCACGACTGCTACGCAAGCTTCATGAAGAGGGCATCATCACCGAAGACCTCGCGGTGCCTGAATTTCCGGACGATCTTGAAGCCATCTATCGTGGGTTGTGCCGTCTCCCTCAGCCAGGTTCTCGTCGAAGGCGAATCGATTTTTTGGCCACGCCTTGGGAGTCACGAGGAGCAGCGTTACTTTACTACACCGTACGCTCTATCTTGTTCCCGATCCCTACGCTATACTGAACTTGACTGTTTCTCTGCAACCATCAGGGAGACGACATTGTGAGTTCATTTCCAGTTTTTCCTTTCTTTGACCTTCCCGAAGGGGTAAAATAAAAAATAAAAAACTTTCTACCTATTGATGCCTTTATTTTTTGCCTTATTCACCTTGTGCTCACCCATCGCTATTTAGTTCAATCGAGCGATGCGCCTCAAGGCCAATGTGCTAGGTTACTCACTCAATCAACGTGGACTGTTCAGCGGCGTTATCCGTGATCCTCGCGATAGGCGTGTTAAGATGAATGAAGGTGAGTGGTGTGACGGGCAGTGGAATTGCCCGAGTTGACGACGGAACGTCTCCTTTTGTTTATTCTTCTTCTTCCCTTCTTGTTGTCGTTTTTCGTTCCCTGGCGTTTGCGTTTTGCTCACTTTTTCTTCTTCTCTCTCTCTACCCCCTTTTACTCCCACTATGTGTAGGCACGATGTTGGCGTCGGAGACGGAGCAGGAAATCTTCCGGATCTTGGGTGTTCCGTGGCAGGAGCCACATGAACGAGTGAGAGGGTAATCACGGTGACGCAGTTATCGATAACCGTATCATATTTATCAGTATTACGGGTACATCGTCACCACGTTCATAATATATATGTCCTATGCCACCTGTCTAGATAAACTTTTGACTACGGTGACCAGGAGATAATGAAATAAAAAACGGAACATAAATTTTTACAAGGCACGGCGGCCACTTCACTCTCGGACCCGCGACGTTTGAGTGTGCTTTGTAGCAGCATGCAGCATGCAGCGGCAGCAGCAGCCGAGAACTGGTCACAAAACAGGCCGCCGAGAAGAATTTGAGCAAAAATACACTGAAGGGGAGTCGAACCCCTGCCGCTTGCTT
>CEMH01202253.1:0-12223 GCA_001179725.1 Macrocystidia cucumis | reverse complement strand
TTGAGCTCACCTTGCCCTTGGTAATCTGGGTCTGTCGCAGCCAACTGAAGGAACCACGAATTGTCCACAGATGTCTTTATCCTCTTGGCGCGGAACGCTTTCTTGAACGAATTTTCAGCTCCATCCATGTACTCCACTGCAACCCTCTACAGCGAGACATTAGGGTCTTTTCGTAAGCCTCTCCGTAACGGTTCCACCTGGCAAATGACGCAAATTGCCCACTTACATAAAGACCCTTGAGCCCCCATATTCTAAGCATTCCCAAGAAACCACTTTTGACGAGAGTGTGAACCTTCCATAGGGAAAGGTGTTTGCGCGGAAGCATCCATAGAGACACTGCAAGAATCTTTTCAGACTCTACTTGACCTTGCCCGTCCAATGTTTGCTCGACGGCAACGGTGACACGACCACCACTGTTCCAACAAAGATTGAGTATCGATGTCACGAATTGCCGAAGATTTCGCCACGAAGGGGTGTCCTCGTCAAGCTGCATTATCTGGTGAGGAGAGTAGGGTCAAAGGAACAACACTTCAGCGTTGCCAAGCCATGGGTGGGGTTGAACACGACTTACGGTTTTCACATCAGCAAAGTAATTGAAAAGTGGGTCTTCAACAAATGATCGTTGCGCAACGTTGATAATCTGTGGAAAGTCTGCCTTTCGCGCGACGCGAACCAAACGAAAGCCCCCTTGGTTTGTCACGGTATCAGCTTGGGTGCTGATAGAAACTACGTCTTGCATTTAGGTATTCACTAATGGTGCAGTCGAAAGGAGAGGGGGTTCTGTGCCTGCAAGGCGTCAATGGGTAGTGAGGTTAAAAGCGTATACCGAGGCTGCAATTTGTGAGCAACACCTGAGAAATTTAGTCCCTTTTCCACACGAGCCGGGCCCTGACGTGGATAATCATTGCCGGAGAAGGCGGATTCCCGGAAACCAAGCCAAGTCTATTCAAGCTCCAACATTGTGCTTGAACAGGTGATGCGAACTGCTCCGCAGTCTTTCTGCCTCACTTTCTATTCAAATGGAGTCCATGACTTGGGGACGCAGGACTCAAAGTCATCGACGCGTCGACAACCTCGGCTTCGGCTGCTGCCGGTGTGACGCATGGTCGCCCAATTGTTCTCCCCGAAAGTCAAATGCTGACACGATATCGACGCAACCGCATGGCCCAGGCCTAACAAGGCCAAGGACAAGTCAAGATTCCAGCGCTTTGGATTCACTCGAGCTCCGTAATAACCTGAAGCCGGAGGGATACGCACCAGTAACAGCCATATTAGTAACCTTCAGTTGGTGTTTTTCGCAGTCAGAACGATGGATCTCCAGTTTTAAGGCAATACAAACAGTGACTATTGCAAGTGGAGACGAGCAAGAAATGCGTCACTTCTAATACCCTTGCTACCGCTACCCGACATGTCTCCAAAACGCGCAGCAGGGCAGAATTCACACAGTCAGCAGGGATAGAACGGGGGGCAAGAATTTAGTCCTGTCGCGGTTTAGCTTTCGCCCACTAGAAAAGATACAACAGGGTCAACATACAATCAAGGCCGTCAGAGTCGGAAACTCACGCGCGCCATGGGATAGACTGCGAAGCCTTCGGCCCCTTCCCCGCCCACGCAAAGCCCTTGTTCATTTGCTACACCTTTTCCGAGTATCAAAGGATCTACGAGCTACACGGAGGGCTGTAAGAAGGAGCCACTCAGGCAGGAAATATGTAACGGAGGATGCTCACCTCGTACCCCAGCGATAAATAGAAATCTCGAGACGACGCAGTGATTGCTTCTAAGAGGTAGATCTCATCCGTACCTCCATGGAGAAAACCCTCTCTCATCAGCAGAGATGCCAGACCTGGTTGGGAATGCATCAATGCTTATAACGTTCTAGGTCCGACGAGACCTACCTTGTCTCTGATACTCGGGCTCGGTGGCTACGAGTTCCAGATACCAAGATTCTTCGATAGAAGTGGTTATACCCTTGGTTTGGTACGCCTTTCGGAACGATCTTTCGGCGCCGTCCATGTCTTCAAACGCAGACCTCTACAAAAAAGCACATAAAACATCGGCTGCCCGTATTTCACCGCATCGACATACCAAGAACCCTTTCAACCCCCAGATTCGGAACACATCCAATAGACCGCTCTTAACGAGGGTGCGGACTTTCCAGGGTGAAAGATGTTTTCCTGGGGGCATCCACAACGAAACCGCCAGAATCCTCTCAGATTCTGTGAGGTCCTGATTGTCTGTTTTTCGTTCCACAGCGAGCGTCGCGCGTCCACCGCTGTCCAGACAGCAGTTGAGGACAAAAGTCAAAACTGTCCGCAAGTTTCGCCACTGAGGAGTATCTTCGCCAGGTCGCGTCATCTTAGAAAGTATCAACACCACATTATTTGGGGGATTGGTGTCCCAGATTGTTAATCACAGCATTGGTGCCGAGATAAAAACAGAACGAAAGGTGGGAGAAAAGGCTCAAATGATCATTCACCTGTTTCACATCCCCAAGGTAGTTGTAAAGTGGGTCATGTATGAAAGCCCTCTGTGCGATGTCCACCATCGTGGTGAAATCCTCTTTTCGCGCGATCCGAACGGAACGCGAAATGTCCTGGCCGTGGCCTATCGTGTTATCAGCATGCGTGCCGATCGTGCGTGCGTAGAGCATGTGAAGTGATGGTATGAACAACAGGTGCGGAGAGGAAGTGAGGGTATGACCGAGGTCTACAGCTCCTCTGAATTGAAAATTAAGGATGAGGAACTCACAATTTTCCCCACGGAAGACGGGCCCTGAACCCCCAATGTCCAACTTGCGTCCAATCTACCGTTGGTGTATCCAAAGCCGGAGACATGCATGTGGGGGTTTTTACCTTCCTAAATGGACCACGCTTCCCGGGCAGGGTCCAGTATTAATATTCCCGAGAATTTCGTTTTTTTTTTACCCGTCCATGAAGTAATGAATACACAATCGGAGACTGAGCCCGCCATGATCGTTCGAGGTTAGGGGATTCAAATTGCAGTGCCATGGTGCATCCATAAATCACTCCCCGAGATGAACATACCCTGTGAAAAAGGAGCGCAGTCAATCACACGGACATGCCGGCGGTCACAACGTTGAGTGCCTTGTGGCGCATGTCCGGTCGTGTGCTTAAGCCCTTTGAAAGCGATGGTGGCTGTGAAATCTGACTGAGCTTAGCTGTCTGTCATCGAATGTCCTCAGCACCACAAAGCGACGTCGCAGTGAAGGTGAAAGGCCCTGCGGTCGATCGCTCCTCGGAGCTGGCTGCGACTCGTGTTAGAAGCGGAACCAATTTTCAAAGATCGAGAAATGACAAGGTGCATTGAAGTGATATCTAGGTACACTGCCAAAGCACTTCGTTGTCTCTAGCGCATTAGAGGCCGAGTTCGTCAGAATAAGGTAGAGTAGAAATATCACCAACAGCGACGTATGTCGGTTTTCCTTTGAGAAGAGAAGATCCAATCTAAAAAGGGTTACTAGCTGTGTAAACCCTATGGAAAAAGAGCACACCTTTGAGAGCCCAGAAGCAGTAACTTGGTCCAATGACGTCAGGGTTGCTTCTAAGGACTGGGACGAGCCAGCAAAGATCTGTTTTTACACGGGAGAATAATCAGAAGCCGGTTAAGAAAAGAAAAAGAGACGTTGACGATACCTGTGAACTGAGAGTGGAAAGAAGTCCCTCTCTGGTATCAGCAGAATTCGCCGCGGTGAATTTAGCCTTGGCAACAGCTCTCTTCAGATCTTCTGCATTTAACCCTCCGGCAACAGTGGCACTCTTCAATGCTTGGACAGCAACCTTTCCTGCCTCCTTCACACCAGCAGCAGTCGTACCTTGAACAAGAAGTCCAAAGAGGGTCGCGTCCGAGTATGGTAGATAGACGGATTGGACAGAAGTACCCTCGGGGATAGAAGTAGCGATAGGGGAAAGACCGAGCGACCATTTGACAGAAGGTTGAGGGGACAGGTGAGCAGCGAGAACTGCCAATTCATTTGGAGAGGCACCTGAGGTACCGAACCCAATGAAAACGGTCTGAGCTCCTCCGTGTGATTCAACGCGTGTCTCTCCGCCGTGATAGGAAGATGCAGGTGAAGTCACCGCCGAGGACGAAGCTATTGAGCTGAGGGATTCTCCGACAAGTTTAGCGAGTTTAGCCTGGTCGATCCCGGAACCGAAGACTGCGATGTTGCCTTGGGTGAAAGCAGTAGATGCAAAAGATTTGACGTCCCCAACAGTGATGGAATTATGAGCGGGCGCAAAAAGGGAGGAACCCAGCCCAGAACGGAAAGCAAGGGTGTGGGCGAGTTCCATGGCATGCGTAGCGGGGTTCGAAAACGCCTGCTGGCTTTCGCTCTCTATGATCGGGGTAACATATTCTTCATATTCGTGTCTGGTGAACTTTGGTGACGAAATGAAAGAGGTCAAAAGGTCGACAAATAGTGACCTGGCGGTTGGTAAATCTCTGGATTCATCAACGATAGATTGATACGCACTCATCGCCACGTAAAAACTCTGCCGTCAACGCCAAATGTTCCCTGGATAGAGTTGCGGACAGAACACCGCCGTAAAGTTCACTCTCACGAACTGTAGCAAGCGCGGAACGTTTTGAGGTGCTCTACAGGATCTCATCAGTTTCCAAGATCCCATTATAGTGCACTAAAAGTGAGTTCACCTTGAAAGCAAAATTTTTCAGTGCATTAGCAACCCCGGCTTTAGGCTCGTAACGACTGCCAGCTTTGACGAGGATGGTTATTGCTGAAGTTGGCTGTTGGTGGTCAACCGCAGCGACTTTAAGGCCTGCGGTGTCGACGACAGTTGCAAACGAGCGCGCTATGCGCTGAACGTTACGCGCAGTTGACACTCTTGCGACCAGCATTTGGGATAGAAAGCAGTGATCAGGTGAAGTTTATGGTTGAGCCAGCCGCTTTCGGAGTTAACCACCTTTCCGGCTTTGCCCGGTACCCGCAACCCCTTGTTTACAACAGAAAAAAAAACATTCAAAAAAATACTATGGCCATATTTATTGGAGGGCTTAATGTCCAAAGTCCTTGACATCACGGCGCTATTGAATCCTTTTGCTGCGGTGACTGGGCTTAGGGGTTGGATCTTCTCGTTCTAGCCCTTCTGGACGTCAGCGGGACACACATCCACACCACGATGTTTGTGGAGCTGATATATAGCCTCTCATTGGAACATGATCAATCCTTTGACACTCCGCGAATGTCGAGAACTGGCTGGGTCCTGCGCACTGTCATCTCCAGAATGGTTTAGCCAAAATTAAGGGCGAAACTAATGTACACTGTCTTCCTATCACAACAACGAAGGTCCGAACCCATTGAGTAGAGTATTGTAAGAAAAAAGAGTGTGCATGATTCCGTAGGTAAAAAAAACCAATCACTGAGTCCACTTCAGACTCTTCTCGCGTGGACAGTATGATAGGTTGTCACGAGCCCTTGTATCGTTTTCAGCTCTTCCAGATATGATTCGATCAGATCTTCCACCTCCTCTCGCGGGATCCCATCCTCCAGAAGGAGCGGCTTTACAGAGTCGGCAAATCGCCGAAGCGATGCACGGAATGCCCGTCCAAGGCGCTGCATGTGGGGGTACGGGAGCCAAGGACCGACGGGAATGTAGAAATCCTGGTGGATGATATTTTCGTACAGACCTGTTTGGGCTAGAAGACTTGGTACGAGCGTCGTAATCGGTTGAATGCCTCTTCTCCCGAGAGCGGTCTCAACCAGGTCGTAGAAATGGCATATAGCGGGGATAATTGAAGGGGCGTGAAGCGGCAGGGCGGGATGGAAGGCGGGGCGACCCCATTCACCAGAGAGGAAAAGACCATCTGAACGAAGGATGCGGCCAGCTTCCCGCAATACCGCCGGGTAGTCGTGAAACTATATGATTTGTGCGTTTGTGAACAAAGGGGGGTCAAATTAACGGGGAGACAAAACTGACAGCCATTGACACATCACGCGCGTGGACAACATCGACCGCGTTGTCATCCCACCGGAATGGCGTATGAGCGTCGTGCATCTCAAATCGCACGTTGGACGGTGGGAACCTAGTGGCGATAGGAACTAGTATACAAACGATCAAAGGTCAATATTTGGCAGCAAGGAAGAAATCTACTCACCAATATCCACCCCTCTGAAATGGATTTGAGGAAATTCTCGAGCCATCTGTAAGACCCTGAGAACAAGGGTGTTCAGCTTTGCTAACGCGATCACAAGACTTCCTTTGTTGATTGACTGACCATTTACCGTTCCCTGTACCAAGATCGACAGCCAATCTACCCTCCGCATTCAATATATCCGGAACGGGCCCGACGTAATTGGCTCCGATTATCATCTTCAAGATCGTGTGCTGCACATCAAGGCGCTGAAGGATGCGAAATTTAGCAGGGATGCAAACGGTGAGGAAGCCGAAACCCACCTGCTGTTCTGGCGTATCAACTGGAAGGGGGTACAAGACTGCAGGGTTTGAAGCAAATAAGCGCTCGTCACGCTCAGAGAAGTATGTTGGAAACTCTTCGGGGGTGAGTTCAACCAACAGTGAGGTACTGTCCGGAGGGCCGTTTGGAGTAACGCCACCCTGTTGTCCAGTAGCGGCGAAGTTGGTTTCGTCGTCACCTTCGGACCCGTACTCGTGAATGTCGCTGTCGTTGCCTGACATGGAGCTGCTTGTGTCCTGGATGTCCTGAGTTGCGGGAAATGTCCTGGAGCTCTGGCCACTTTATATGATGGTACTTCATCGAACTGTCGTTCAAATAAGGGACTACACACAAAAGAAGCATCAAGTTAGTGAGAAAATAATCGCCCCGAGTTCTGCGTGAAGTCCGTACAACACTTACATGAGCAACAACGTGGATCGTGTCGTGTTGTGCTGTGCGAAGGCCGAATGGCGACACCGCAGTGCCTGTTCCTCCCAAAGTTAGCCTCGGGGTAGAACTGGGACGATCCAGTGGTGACAAACTGCCGAATAGATGATAAAGGACGCACCCTCCTTTTGACATTCACGCTACAAGGATTAGAGAAATAGACTCTGTCGAATCTGACCCCAAGCAAACAACGACAAAGGGTCCGACATTCAGGCTCCAATTGGTGTAAATTTTTGATGAATGTTGTAGCACATGCACACGTCCACAACACGAATAGGTTCTGCAGGCCACGAATTGAAGAAAAGATACGGTGTCGCTGTGATTTTTCCAGGTTTGAGGAAAGTCGACATCAATAGAACAGTTCGAAACATAGAAGCCCTTGCACGTGCAGACACTTCTGAAAGGAGATGAAGGTGATCAGGAGACTAGTTTGTGGGCGTCAGCCAGAGTCACAAGGCGTGCCCAATGTCCATAATCCGTGTCATTGCCATCGTCAGATCGAGTCCTAGGGCGCAATTCAGTTCGCGTGTTCAAGGTTCATTATTGACTGTTGTTGACTCAGGCTCTTGTCACGTTATGTAATCCAACATTTCTTGACATATAATCGCGACAGTCGCGAACTCAGTGCCACAACTTCTATTGACTGCTCGCGAATCGTCACATAGATTCGCTCTAACCTTTTTTGCATGGCAGGCTTTGACATTCAGACGTTCTTTCGAGAACAAAATGAAAGGATGAACACTCCTGATGAGGAGCTACACGCCTACCTCGCTCGAATGGCTGGAATCACTACACTGAGGTTTGTCCGCCTCATTGGAGTCAACCTTCGAGTCTGATCCGGTCCGGATATCAAGCAAAGCTCCTATCCACCCTTCGACCTCTCTTCCAGCACGGTCTGAGGAAGATGAACCAGCAGGCCTTGAGCAACTCTCCACGCCGAAGCTCAGGTCGCCACCGCCCAATGCACAAGCTGTGTTGACTGAGCAAGTATTGGAAAGTGACGTCAATGCAAGGTGGCTTGGATGCTTTTTTTAATAAGAATTTCATCTCACGCGTTAAGCGGCGTAGCTTGAAGCGCAAGGCGGGTGCAATTGACGCACCTCCTCAAAACAGCCGCAGCAAGCGACCTAGAAACAATTTCATGGCAGATGCGTAAGTAACAGGGGGACCTTTATGTGGACACTTCTTCACTCGGCATCAACAATACTTTCCAGCCATTCTAACTCAGGAAATGTCGAACCGACTGGCGGGGCACCAGTAAATTCAATCCATCAACATATAGAACCGCTCATATCGGGGAGCATTCACATCGCTCGACCTTTCCAGAAAACCGTTGTTGATTTGACCAAGTGGGATAACGTCAGAAATTTGCACCCTCAACGTGCAACTAACCAGAAGGCAACATCAACTGATTTCCCAGTGGAAAGTCAGAGTGTTTCGTGCGTCTTTCAACAATACTGCGTGTGAAACCTGATCAACGGGTACCACAGCGCCCCGCGAGATCTTAAGCATGGCGACCTCCCAGTGCCCGCCCCTTCTGGGGATGTACAGCAATCGGGAACTTTCCCACTTGCTCCGAAGGACGATCATTCAAACGCACTTAGATCTACCGGACCTACAAGCGTGCCCAACATGAAAGGGCCGTCCCCCCCGTCTCCCCCTACTTCGCCGATTGAAAGTGCAAATGAGACTTCGCCACTCAATCTCCGTTCTGCCGCAGCATCTCATACAGGTAAAACTGCGATAGAACCTGCACCCACCGACCAGTTGTATCTGGAAATTAGGCAACGCGTTGCAAGTCACCCTGCTGGTCGGAAGCAAAACAAGGTAGTAAGACCCGTGAACGAGGATAAACCTGGGCAGCCCTCAAAGCCGCCCCGTTACACGATTCCTGTTGATGTGGAAGATTCCGTGATTTATGTCTCCAGCTCGGAATCTGAGGCCCAACGTTCGTCTCCAGTTAAAGCGGAGAAGAAAAAGAAATCTACCACGGTCACTGCCGACTCGACGTCGATGACGAAAGAGAAACGTAAACAGGCCAAAGTCAAAGAGAAATTGCCAATGATGTCTCCAACGGCATATGCTCGATACGTGCTAGAGACGGCACTCAGCTCGGAACCATCAGCCAAAAAATCCAAGATTTTCAAGTTCCTCGCAGGCATGAACATATTCTACACAGGGGGTGACATGTCTTTTGCCTCGGCCAGAACGCGAGGGAGAATGGAAATTGTAAGCGCTCTCCCATCGTTCCTTCCATTTGGCACATCTCTCATTTGTTCCATCAGATCGTGAAATATGGCGGAAACCTGCTTCCCATCTACGACGCCTCTATTGTGACTCATATCGTAACGGACGCTGCGATTCGTCCTACACTTCGCGCAATGGGTCTGAAACGACTTGGGGAGATTCCCGAAAATGTGCCAACTGTCAGGTGGAGCTGGATCGTGTCAGGCATTGGAAGAAACCCCACTCTTGTCAAGGGTCTACCCGAACAACGGATGGAGGAGGTGTGGATGCACGCTGCGTCCAGCGAGCGCATTGATGCTGGTGTGGCGATACGGAAACCTTCAGCAAGCAAGGGCAAGGGTAAAGCGAAGATGACCGCGCCGAAGGAGCTTGTATCCCAGTTTGCTCCAAATGCGGATGATATCAGCCACATCTCGTAATAGGGGTTTTTCCTCCGGCATCGAGCAATCACTAAAGAACTTCCACCCCCAGGGATTTCACGCCTGAGAAGCAAAAGGATGGCGATTTCCGCCCTCCTTTGCCCTCTCGTAGGGAGGAGCCGAAGAACGCTCATCCAAGTGCAAGCACGCCCGTGGTTTCACAGGATCCTCTGGCTGCGTTCTATGTGCAAGCCCGCGCCGAGAAGGAAGGCAGTGTTCGTGTCATCTTCCCAACATTATTTACCGCAGCGTCACTCATATTTGAACTGCTTGCAGTGGTCACGCTACGGCGAGGCCGATGGATCAGAGCCTGCAGAGTCTGACGCTGCAGAGTCGGAAAGCGAAGAGGTCCCAGCTCCAGGCCCTATTGCGAAACGCGTTTGTTCTGAAGTAATCAGTCGCCAAAGGTTGCCGACTTACCTATTACTTTCGTTGCAGGGTTTCACGTGTGATAACAAGGAAAAGCAACGTCAGAAATGCGTTAACCAGGACATAGTTGACAAGGTATTGAATTTCGTTCGTACGTCATTACGTGCCCGTAACGCCCAGTCTCAATAGCTTCAAGAACTCATGAGTCTCCATAAATCTAAGCTTGGCGACGAAGACCACTGGCGTGCATTCACTTATAGCAAATGTAAATGGAAACTTTATCAGCGGCAATGTTCATTCTGACCATAGTGGGTAGGTATTCGCGCGCTAAGAAACCATCCCACTCGAATTAAGTCGTTCAGCGAAGCACGCAGCATTCGGGGCGTCGGAGAAAAAACCGCGGCCAAGGTCATCAAACCTATGCACCTTCTGTGCACGAGTCATTTAACATTTCCCCTAGATCATGGAAATCATTGGGACTGGCGAACTGCGTCGTATTGGGTATGAAAGGACAGATGACGTGAAAGTGACGAGAGTTTTCCAGGGTATATACGGCGTTGGTCAGTTGATTTACGTTCTTCGCGGAGTCTGTAGTTCTTCACACCGCGAGTTAGGACAATCGACGGCGTATAAATGGTACGCCAGTGGGTGCCGGACGCTGGAAGATATTGCCAGAGGCAAAGGGGGAGTTCAGCTGACGCCGGCCCAAGAAATTGGAGTTCGTTTTTATGACGGTTTGCACATTGTCTCCCATGTTTCCGTGTTTCTGATCAAGATGCTAACGACGTCTGTAGATATAAACGACCGCATGCCACGCCAGGAAGCAAAAGCTATCTTTAACAGGATAAAGCCCATTGGTGAGTTGACTGAACCCTATCGATCGACATCTCACTCGTCACTTCTCCTCAAGCACTGTCCATCGACCCAAAGCTTTACATCGAGATCATGGGGAGCTACAGAAGGTGAGGCTTTTATTCTTTCCTTTAGTGGTCGTACAAAGGTTCGATCAGTTCTACATCAGAGGCAAGGCGGACTGTGGCGATATCGATATCATAATCACGCGTCCAACTGACGACGGTAAAACCCATGGAGGTAAGACGTCCCAACGTGGGGAGTGGAGCGCACACCCCCCAACTTTCACCCCCCATTCCCTTTTGTTTTCATGTGACCAAAAGCGAATAAGCGCTGACTCGGGTTTAAGGTGTCCTGTCACGACTGCTACGCAAGCTTCATGAAGAGGGCATCATCACCGAAGACCTCGCGGTGCCTGAATTTCCGGACGATCTTGAAGCCATCTATCGTGGGTTGTGCCGTCTCCCTCAGCCAGGTTCTCGTCGAAGGCGAATCGATTTTTTGGCCACGCCTTGGGAGTCACGAGGAGCAGCGTTACTTTACTACACCGTACGCTCTATCTTGTTCCCGATCCCTACGCTATACTGAACTTGACTGTTTCTCTGCAACCATCAGGGAGACGACATTGTGAGTTCATTTCCAGTTTTTCCTTTCTTTGACCTTCCCGAAGGGGTAAAATAAAAAATAAAAAACTTTCTACCTATTGATGCCTTTATTTTTTGCCTTATTCACCTTGTGCTCACCCATCGCTATTTAGTTCAATCGAGCGATGCGCCTCAAGGCCAATGTGCTAGGTTACTCACTCAATCAACGTGGACTGTTCAGCGGCGTTATCCGTGATCCTCGCGATAGGCGTGTTAAGATGAATGAAGGTGAGTGGTGTGACGGGCAGTGGAATTGCCCGAGTTGACGACGGAACGTCTCCTTTTGTTTATTCTTCTTCTTCCCTTCTTGTTGTCGTTTTTCGTTCCCTGGCGTTTGCGTTTTGCTCACTTTTTCTTCTTCTCTCTCTCTACCCCCTTTTACTCCCACTATGTGTAGGCACGATGTTGGCGTCGGAGACGGAGCAGGAAATCTTCCGGATCTTGGGTGTTCCGTGGCAGGAGCCACATGAACGAGTGAGAGGGTAATCACGGTGACGCAGTTATCGATAACCGTATCATATTTATCAGTATTACGGGTACATCGTCACCACGTTCATAATATATATGTCCTATGCCACCTGTCTAGATAAACTTTTGACTACGGTGACCAGGAGATAATGAAATAAAAAACGGAACATAAATTTTTACAAGGCACGGCGGCCACTTCACTCTCGGACCCGCGACGTTTGAGTGTGCTTTGTAGCAGCATGCAGCATGCAGCGGCAGCAGCAGCCGAGAACTGGTCACAAAACAGGCCGCCGAGAAGAATTTGAGCAAAAATACACTGAAGGGGAGTCGAACCCCTGCCGCTTGCTT
>CEMH01202248.1:0-26341 GCA_001179725.1 Macrocystidia cucumis | reverse complement strand
GAATTCGGAAAGGGAAACTCTTGGCCGAGTCACGGTGTTCTGTGAGCACGTGCGTCCTGTCTTTGTCATTTGAGCGTGGGTGAAATGCGACCACATTCAGAAGGTGGCTGATGCAGAAATCATCTTAACCGTTCGCCATGTTGATCCAACCGTCAAGCTCGTCATTCCTTTATAACCCCCCCCCCTCACGAACCTGTTAGGACACCCCCCGAAAACTGGCTGCCCTTCGACGTTCTCTTTACCTGACTTCTCTCCTCTTGTTCTCTCATCCCACTAACTTGAACACCAAACTCGGGACGGTTGCCAGTACAATGAAGTTTATAACCAGGCCAAGCGAAGAACGAGGTAATGCCGACCATGACTGGTTGAAGACCTTTCATACATTCTCCTTCGCCATGTGAGTTCAAATTGGTTTTGGTTTGCCCTCCTGACAACGAGTGTGCTGACCTTACATATGAAGGTACTATGATCCAAAGCACAATCAACACGGTCCTCTCCGCGTCTTGAATGAGGATCGGGTTGCCTCGCGGACAGGGTTTGGAACCCACTCTCATCGCGAGTTTGAGATATTCTCGTACGTTGTTGATGGACAACTTGAACAGTGAGCCAGCTCGATTTCTTTAACATTATCGCCTTAAGCTGACCACTCGCTGAGCGTAGTAAAGACTCAATGGGCAACACCGAAATACTCAAACGCGGGGATCTTCAAATGACATCTGCCGGGACGGGCATCTCACATTCCGAAAAGGCATACGGTTCTACCGACATCCACTTCCTGCAAATATGGGCTATGCCTTCGACATCTCGTCTTCAGCCCAAATACTACACTCGGCATTTCACAGACGACGAGAAGACTGACAAGCTTGTCCGCATAGTTGCACCCGTAGGCGCTGAAGGGGTCAGTGATGATAGGGAAGGCAAAGGTCCGGCACCAGTTCACAGCGGCGTTACGATGTACGCCAGCTTGTTGGGCTCTGGGAAGAGTTTGGAAGGTGAATTGACTGGGAACAAAGGTTACGTTCACGTCATTCAAAAGAGCGGGTATAACGAAGGGAAGGCCACCGGTGGATCTTTGAAGATCTCAGAGGATGGGGGTGATAACAGCGTTATACTGAGAGAAGGTGATGGGTTGTATATTCAAGGAAAGGGTAAAGTTGTATTGAACAACGAGGGCGACCGGGCTGCAGAGTTTGTGTTCTTCGATCTGGATTAAGCGCTATGGACATGCTAATAGTAGAACTTGTGCGGAACATATCAGTAGCGAAGGACGGTGTACGGTCTTATCATCTGTGATGTCGTACAAAACTATGTGCTTAGTCCACTCGGAGGGACTGGCATTGGCTGCCACGAGTGCCATCACAGATCAACCTCGCCACAGGCTCCGACAGCTTTTACACCGCGCTCCATTGCACCTTGCTTGCTTTGACCTTTTCCAATGGTCCCCTTCCCCTCTGAGATCTGGACCCACGTATTCTCGTTTGCTTGCAACGATGGTGGCCGCACTGGCGGCGTGCTCTCGCTTGTCTCGCGATCTTTCTGCTGCGACGTGCAGTTCGTCAAGTTACAGTCCGTCGCAGTTCGAGGACGCACACGGATAGAACAGATTTATAAAATCCTGAAGGATACGTCAGCTGTCGTGCATCACCTATTCATATGCACCGAACCGTCTCCCAGCCATCCTGTTGTTGAGGTACGCCGACATACGCCTGCCCAGCTGCTCCACAACCTGAGCTCCCCGTCCAGAATCCTCCTTCTGTTTTCCCGACCGTTATCGAAATTCTAAAGCTCGTTGCCCTTACATTGCGCTCCCTTCACATCATTACCCTTCATGAACGCCCAACCCTTTTCCTTCCCATTCTATTCCCAGAGCTATCCGAACTCGTATTGCGAGGACCTTTCCTTCTGCAGAACAACTCGGAGTCACCTCTGGGTTGGGATGACCCTCCCTTCTCCTGTCCAAAACTTCGACGTCTAGCGCTAGCACAGATACATTGGGACAACGTCCCCGACCTCTTCAGGCAGATCAACATATACGCCCCTAACGTTACTTCGATCTGCCTGTACGCGGGTAGCCATTCTGAAATGTCACTGCTAAACATCGTCGACAACGCCGTGCGTGTCTCAAAAAGGACGAAGGACGACTATAAGGAAGGAATATCGTCCACCTTGGAGCACCTCACCATCCGACTGATATCCCCAGCGCAGGACACAACACTTCTTTTGAGTCGGTTTTTCAGAACGTTGTTGGTGCCGCAGCATCAGGACCATCAAGACCCTCGAGTCGCAATATTAGAAGACGATTTATGGCCCGATGAGTGGGTAGAGAAAAGTTACCGTGATTGGATGTCACTTCAAGACGGCGATGGTATTAATTTTTGGTGTGGGCCGCGTAAGGAAACTTGAGGGTTCGCAAACACTCGAGCACTTCATATTCGTCGTCCACAAAATCCATGAGTTATCCCCAGGTTTATTTGATGTCGAAGCGGGTGGCCTTGATATGATCTCCACTACCATACCATGATACTAAACCCCAAATGTACATGAAACACCCCTTCATTATCCTGGAACTCGACCCTGTCTGCCAAGCAGCTTTCAACAGCTCTCGACGCCACTCCCCAAGAGTTCACCCACATACTCGACCTTTGCTAATGGCCCACATCCCTCCTGAAATTTGGACCTACATCTTCTCATTGGCTTGCAACGACGGTGGTCGCACTGGTGGTGTGCTCTCACTAGTCTCACGATCTTTCTGCTGCAACGTGCAGCCGGTCAAGTTGCAGTCAATCGCAGTTCGAGGGCGCACTCCGATGGAACGGATCAGTCGCCTTCTGAAAAACATGCCGGCCGTCGTTCATCACCTTTTCATATGCACCGAGCCTTGGCCTAGCCGGCCTTCTGATACTGTAAGCCGATATATATGGACCTTCCCATTGCTCCGCGACCCACATCTCACGCGACGCCTACAGCATTATCCCTCTGCTGCAATCCCAACCATTATCGAGATTTTAAAGTTTGTTGCGCCTACGTTACGTTCCCTTCACATCACCACCCATCATGAACGCACAACTCTTTTCCCCCTCGTCCTACTCCCGGAGCTCTCTGAACTCGTTATTCAAGGACCTCTCGAATTGCAGGGTAACGAGCCGCGCCCATCGCCTCGGATCGATTTCCCATTCTCCTGCCCGAAACTTCGGCGTCTAGCGTTAACACAGATAGCGTAGAGCAAAATACCCGACCTCTTCCGACGCGTCAACCTCTACGCCCCCAACGTTGTTTCAATCCGCTTGCATGGCGGGGAACACTCCGACCTACCGCTTCTCGAGGTCGTCCAGCAAGCCGTACGGGTATCAAAGGAGACGAAGGACAACGATAAGAACGGAATTCTACCCACCTTGGAGCACCTCATCATTCGACCTGTATCTCCACCACCAGGAACGGTCCCTTCGTACTTGAGTTCGTTTTTCAGAGTACTGCTGGCGTCGCGGGATCTGAGAGCTCAGGACCCTCGAGTTACGGTGTTAGATTTTGATTTGAATGGTTCACAACCAGGCGAGTGGATGGAGAAAGGATACCAAGATTGGCTGTCGCTTCAAGACAGCGACGATATCAATTTTTGGCAGGGACCACGCAAGGAAGCCTGAAGATTTGCGCTTGCTTTGGAGTTTTGTATTCGTCTACAACATCAATAAGTCATCCGATCCACGTACATGCTCATTTGATCTCGAGCAGATATCATCTCTGACGTCGAAAATTGAAGCAAGAAGGACATAAAGCACCAAGTCGTCTGCAAGCGTCCTGGTGAGGATGTCGGTCTAAGAATTCTTCTCCGAGTTTGCCGACCAATCTTTTCACTGCCTCATGCTGAAACTCATATCCGAGCTAGCCATTCCTTCTCGCCACATGTGCGATACGCACGTTTGTGTGTGCTTCTCTTGTCCTACGCCCCCGCGGAAACCACTCAACGAACAACAAAAGGTTGTCATCAATCCGTTCATCGCAATATTCTCCCCCTCCCCCGCCACCAATTTCCAACTCACAAAATCTCTTTGTGATTAATGATGACAGGTAGGCAGTCGCCGCTCGTGATCCTGGCTTCAAGGCAGTCGGGTGGGGCCCCTCACGCTTACCTGTTCCGGTTATCAACAATCTTCATTGATCCTTGTACACGACAAGACCTCCCGACACTGGTTGTTAATCCCTATCAGTGGGGCACAGGCTCCTCGTAACTACGTTAACCTCCGTCGGCGACGGATGCAGGCTCAACACTTCTTAGCACTCGCCTAGCCATTGCCCTCGTCACGGTTGTGGAATTCAACAATTCTTACATGCGTGTATCACAAATCTGCTGATGTTCATCTCTGACAGGCCAAGAGACCATACTAATGTGTTGCTGTGTGGGGAACTCTGAGTCTGGCTGCTGTGTGCCTCAGGCTGTGAAGGCCTCTGATCTTTTGATGGTGCCGTGGGGAATACTCGTTACCAATCGGACCATCCTTCCTATAAGAGACCTGCGTTGGCCAGTTCTCACCGTTTTTGTAGCAGTTGTATCAGTTCCTAATTTTACCTAGCGAAGTTTCACAGCCATTCTGACATTCTTCGAATTCATCACACTGAGAAGCTCTGCTGTGCACTAATTCACCTGGTGACTACTTTAACTTGATTCGTTCCAATCTCGAGATGTTTTTCTTCCTTTCAGCCCACGTTTCGTCCTAGTGATGTCTCCTACAGACAGCGACGCACAAATCTACGCGAAACAACTCCTGCCCAAACGTCATGGCTATCCCCTTTGGGTTCCAGAACCAGTTGGACACTCCCCCACCTATCGAACGAAGGGCGTTCGGGTTGGGGACGTAGGCTATGTCAATGACTCTGGGGCCTTTGAGACCCTTTTCAACATCCGGGCTTCGCCAAACGATCCAATCAACCAACTGGGAGTCCCAGATGGCTTCGAACAGATGGTCCTCGATTCATCCGCTATTTTGTCCATCCCCAACTTTCATCGCCCGCATGGTGGCCCGGTCATCAGTGCTTCAGGGAAAAAACAGGGCGTTGATGCTGGAGTATCTATTGAGACGTGAGTAGCAGACTTAATATTGCCGCTTATTTCTTCTGCTGAATCAACAGAGTATTAGCCCACTTATTCCAGCATCTGGACTATCGGTCGGCACGAAATATAGTTGGTCGACTTCGGAAGGCGCAATCCTTCATTTACCGGAGGGGGCAGCCAGAATCTCTGTACCCCCCGAACGATTTAGGCGCACCGCTCAGAAGGGTGCTGAGTCGTGGTACAGGTTTGCAAACACAACGATGCAACTTGGAATCCCCAACGGTGCTCTTTGCCTTGTGACCGGCTGCGATAAAACTCGCGCATGGATGGTCGGGTGTTTTTCCAACTCCTCTAGTGAATGTCAAGCCTCTGTGGCAATCAATTCGGCCTACAGTGGGGGTGTCAGGGTTGGATTTGTTTATAGTTGGGATTCCTACAGCTCGGTAGTGGATCGTATCGGGCCTCTCCCACCTCATCATGCGGATGCACCAATAATCCCCCCATCAGACGAGGATCTTGCACTTGATTCCTTGTTCGATTCAGATGCGCCCAGTGGACAAACTCAAACCGTTTTCATCCGCGGTTATCGCATCATGCTCCGACCTTCCCTCTGGTCATCCTTGTTTCGCTCCCCAGTCAAAATCACAATGCTCGATGACACGAACCTGACCAGAGCTTTCCAAAATGACAGCCTGGTACCATATAGCGAAAGCCAAGAAGACTCATCTGGGCACGGGTTGTTGTGGGGGTTTGGGAGTTCAAGAAAACGTGCTGCGGACCTTGAGTCGCAACAGGACTCGGACTCGGAAGGCGTAGAAGATGTGGGGCTCCAACTCATGCTACCTTTCGAAGAGGTGCGTGGCTTCGCTAAGATTGCATCACGAAATGCGAAACATTCTGCTGACTGACATGGTCATGTTAGACGGCTGACCCTGCTCATTTCTTCAATCAGTGGATTCTACAGATGGTGCGTTGTTGTACTACCTTTGCTTTGACCTTTTGCCTGTCAAGAATGATTTATAACCCTTGATAGGCTCCAACGGCCGACGTGGCAATTGTCCACGACGACGAGTGGGGCGCTCTTCTTCCTGATGTGAGTGAATTTCGCCACGCAGATAAATTATGTGACCTCACCATCTCTGTAGACGAAGCATGATGTCATCAATCACATTGGGATCGAGTATTTGAATTCAAAGCTATTGGAGTTGGGAGCAAAGATCGTCATTGATGGTTCGTACCTAAGTCGGATTTTGCTCAACGCCGTATCGTCATACGAGTGCCTCCAGAAAGTTGTGCTTTTCTCCAGAATGCGACAGATCGAGATACGAACAATATGGTGACGGCCTCAGATTCCTCAAAAGAACCCAAAGCTAGTCTGGAGTCCGTGAACGAGTGAGCCTCAATAACCTCTAGAGAACAAGCCACTGATGTCGATTCCAGTAGTTCTCCTCCCAACATCATTGTTTTTGGGGACAGGTCGGGAAGGAGAGCGTTGATTAGATGTATTGAAAACAGCGAAGGGGTAGTTTCTTGGGGCGCAACTGGGAACACTACCGTGACATTCAGCAGTCGTCGCTGTGGGAAGGTCATGCAGGGGCAGCACTTCAACGTCTTCGATACCGTTGGCCTCAACGCAGGTGCCTTTGGGACCGCCCCTCCGGATGCAGCTATCAAGGCACTCTACAAATCGATGCATAGTCTCGAGCAGGGAATCAACCTACTCGTCTTCGTCGTGCAAGATGCCTTCAGCATTGCTGCTCAAACGGACTATAAGCTGTTCTGCGAAATATTTTGCCAATTTGGAGTCAAGGTCGTCTTGGTTATCACCACGCTTTTTGGCGAGGCCGACCGCGACAAATGGTTGCAACAAAACCGAAGTAAATTGGAAAAATCAGGGATGTCATTTTCGGACATGGCTTGTATCAATGTGCGGGGGGGTGCGGAGGAGAGGTCCAACCGGTCCAAAGACATCATCGCCAAACTTATCTGTGAACAATATCAGCCTGTCCCTTGGTGTATTCCCGTGACAGATTGGTTCACCACCGTCACCACAGCCTATTGCCAGCTGCTTGTCGTCGACGTTGGTCTTGATCCTATCCAGGTGAAAGCAACTCTTCGGAATGGCCTCCTTCGGTATACGGACCTTACTGGGGAAGAGGTGAAAAAACGAGTAGAGGAGGTCAATTTGGAGGCCAAGAATCGAGGATCAGCACGTTTTGGGGCACTCCCGGATGCTCAATTGGGGAGATATAGTGACAAGACACCATTGGTCGGAATTGGGCGATCAATCAGTTATGGCCGGAAGGACCTAGCTCCTGCCCATCCGCTTGTTCGTGAGGAGGGGAACGTCACCCGAGGGCGTGATGTGAAAAGAAACATGCATGACAAGGAACCGTCATTCACCGCTTGGGACATTGCCACACAGTGAACCAAAAATTGTATTCTGCACTGTCAATTCCCCACCGAATAGTATGAAACAAAGTAGTACAGACTCCCCTACATTGAATGAATTACACCCAATTAATTACACCCGGTATCCATTCTTATCGTCTTCAATGAAGTTGGCAGAGGACGTTTTTTCCGGTAAATACTGAATATTTGTGTCGCAAGACCCCCTGCGAAGATTCACGCGTACGCTGCTAGTTTTGGCAGGACCGTATTGGAGGCATGACCCGCTTTCCATCTCCTTTGACATTAACTCTTTGTTACTTCCCTTCTCCTCTCTTAAGATAATGAGTGGCAAGGCTCCCTGCAGATGTTTCCGAGGCTCCTTTGACGACTTGAAATGACTCAACATGTGGAAGTATCAAGTAAGAAATTGAATTGAACGTCGGCTGTGCCTCTGTGCCTGATGAACTTCGTGATTGACCCATGCTTGGCAGCTTGTTGGCCATAACTGCACATACAACCTACGCCAATGGTCAGTATCCCTTCTGAAGTCTGGACACACATCTTCTCGTTTGCTTGCACCGACGATGGCCATACTGGCCGTGTGATCTCCCTCGTCTCACGACGTTTTTGCTTCAACGTGACGCCCGTCAAACTGCAATCTGTTGCGGTCCGAGGGCGCAAACAGATCGAGCGATTTCTCAAGCTTCTGAAAGAGGTGCCGACCCCAGTGCAACACCTGTTTATCTGCAGTGATCCGTGGCCCGACCGTCCCGATGACGATGTAAGTCGAGTCTTTGTCTGCACAATGGCACTTATTTATCTATAAACATGATCTCTTTCTTCGTCGCTAGGAAAGCCCATTTCCCGTCGTCATTACAGCTATCCTTGACCTTCTCGAGCTTGTAGCGCCCGCTTTGCGCTCACTCCATGTCATCACACCTCACTTCCGTCCTACTCTTTTCTTCCCAATCCCGTTTCCGAGGCTCGAAGAGCTCATAATGCAAGGGCCCTTGGATTGGGACAGCAATCCGCGGTCACCTGGTGTCGATTTTGCATTCTCCTGTCCAAAACTCCGGCGTTTAGCGTTGGCAAAGGTCTCATGGGGCGATGCACCCGACCTTTTCAAGCAATGCAACCTCTACGCCCCCAACCTCGTGTCCATCCGGTTGCAAAGCGAAGGGTCCCCTGGCGGATCGCTCGTCAAAGAGGTTGAGAAAGCATTGCTTGTCACGAAAGGGACGGACAACGACGTGCGAGGGGTTTCACCATCGTTGGCGCACCTCCTTATTCACCCCGGATGCCCACCACGAGGGGTTTGTGGCACGTTCATGATGTCATATTTCAAAACACAGACGGCATTGCAGGAGTTGGAGGCTCGGGACCCTCGGATCACATTACTACCTCATTATCAATACGGTTCGCATCCTTGGGCGGGGTCGGAGGAAGGTTATTGTGATTGGATGACACTTCAGGGTGGTGACGAATCGTACTGGCACCCGCCGCCCAAAGATTGTTCTACGCTCGTAAATTTGACACCTCCTCGGCGCAAAGAGTTTTAATTAACATTGACAACGTCCATCTTATGTTGATAACTTAATATACAACCCTCCTACTAGAGTTGTATGGGTTGCCGTAGCCACTAAGACACCAAGGAACATGCATTCCCTTTGCCTCTCGCCGCGGCGTCACGTTCGAATGTAGAGCTCGGGTACCAACTGAGTGAGGAGGACCGTTTTAGCTCTGCTCTAAGTGGTGTAGAACCAACGACAAATTGCCGTCTTCAACCAATCGACCTCAAATATTGACCTGACCGAATTTCACCCACAACCCGCCCTGCAATGAGATGAGATGATTGATGTTGGCTCGAGTAAAAAAAGGAGAAATATAAGTACCTTAACAAACGCGGTCAAGGCGGCAGCAGGCCATATCTTCTCATAAGCCTGTCTGCCTGAACGCGTCTTCCATTCCTTCGGTGGAAGTGACTCCCGTGGTTGCACGTCCGTCGCCAAAGTAAATGTGTCGAATCTCTGAAGCAACCGAACAAGAAAATATGACATCTCGTTATATGCGTACTGTTGTCCCACACACTGAGCAGAAAGATGAACGGTCAGGCGTTGAACGACATCGCAGGTGGCAAACGGAATGGACGCACTATACGCGGACCTGCGCTGAAAGGCATGTACATGGTTGGGTTTGCGACAAACTTGGCGATGCGTTCAGGATCGAGCCAGCGTTCAGGAACGAACTCCTCAGCATCTGGCCCCCATAATGCAGGGTTTCGGTGAGTCAACATGGGGACGAAAGTGAAGGTTGTTTTTGACGGCATGTATAGCGGTCGTCGGTCCAAGGTTATACTCGAATAAGTTGGGTCGGATGACGGGAACGCGCATGGTTGGTTGCGGCTTTCTCTGGTGTTCAAGGGGACAGGCGGGAATAGACGCAACGTCTCGTTGATGAAGGCTCGCACTGTCGAATTTGCAATGAGCTATTAGCTCCCGGTGTTATTGTTGTACGAACTTACTATATTTGAGGTCCTTCAACTGTTCGATTGTTGGGGGTGCATCGGGTCCGCATTTGCTGAGAGCCTCTGCACGAAGCTTTTCAGTGACTTCTGGGTACATGGCCATAAAGTACGTCATGAATGTGAGAGAAGTCGCCGTCTAGAGGTTGGTGAGTAATTAATATCCGACAAGAACGCTGAAAAGACTGACGGTATCCCTGGAGGCCAGTAACATGCTCAACAGTTGGTCTCGAATCAGTATTGGGTCTGAACAGAGGCGCAGTTATTAGGTATCTGTGTGATGCTCTGAACGTTGATATGCTCACCGTTTGTACTGTCCGCTAGATGCTGAAGGAAGTTCTTTTCTGAGGTCGAACCCGCTTCATCAGCTCTCCGTTTCGATTGCCCCTTCGCCTCCAAAGCGAGTTCCACCAATGGGTCCAGCCATTTCTGGACGACCGCGGCATGTTCTGTATTTTTATCTTTGAAAAATTCGAACACAGGCCAGAAATAGCCAATCCGACCCCTAGCTGTCACATTGAGCTGCGCTGTCTCAAAGGCGCGCGTGAACGAGCCCAGGATGCCATCAGTTGCAGAACCTTTTGGGCCCATCCCGGTCTTTCCGGGAACGGGTAGGTCCGCCGAGAGCGTATCCACGTTCCGTCCAAAAAGAAACTCAGACGCGGTGTCGAGCGAAAAGCGCGCATACAGGTCTTGTGCCTCGCATGGCTGATTGCGATCGCTGGCCGAGGATATAATAGCCAGGGTGCGAGAAGCATGTTTTTCGAAAATTTCAAAATCAGAAATTCGGTCACGGGCGAAAAAAGGGCGTGCAATCGTTCGGTGCTGAACAGCCAGGGTGAGTAAGCGGAAGACTTGTCGTCACTCCATTAACTCACGGCTTTCCATTCCTGAGATAAACTCGTCAGTACGGTGGCAGTGGCGTAAACGGCGAATTGAACTCACGTCATCATCTCGGTTGAAGATTCCCCTTCCTAAAAAGGTTTCACTGAAAAAGTAGGGTTTCTTAGTTGGTCTTGAGGGCTTAACTTCAAATATGTTGAATGGACTCACAATCGCTCTTTTTGCGCTCGGCCTCTCCAAAACAAAGGAAATCCGGTGGTGAGAACAAATTTTGCGTGTTCTTGGTCCATGGAGATAATCTGCCACCGGTGTCAACATTGCCATGACACAGACTGCGTAAACCAAGGTTGATTATGTACATTGTCCACCCATAGGATGCGAACGTTGAGTGTTGTGCATTGATATTCCTCAAAAAGCTGACGATAGACATCAAGCAGGTAGCTGTCTTTGAACGCTCTGAGCATCTTGAGCAAGATGTCCAAATTTCCCGGCCATTTCCCAGAGACGCGAGGGATGTGGCGGGCTCCCAGCTGTGCCGCCTGCCTCCTCTGTCGTACTTGAGTGGCGAGAACTCGGCCCATAGCCCAAAAGGTCATGAACAAGCCATAAGAAGCCACAATGAGAGGTTGACCGGCGTTGAAGTCAAGTAAGTGGAGAGTGGCAAAGCATGTTGCGAAGGGAATGAACACGCCCTGGAAAATATCCTGCAGGAGTCTTGCTCGATAGTTTGCGGGATTCATGGTAAGGATAACAAAATGGGATGTGAGTGAGTGTCTTGCGTGTTATATATACTCCAAAATGATGGAGTCAGATCCGCTTGGGAGAATCAGCCCGCGTCATCATGATAGAAGAATGTCGGAACGTGGAAACGTGGGTCTCGCCAGTGTATTGCGAAAATGATCGTAACTGGTGGCAGCCAACAGCCGCAGTGAGATTGGGGCTTGTTTTCCTGATCGGGTTTGACGCCCGCCGATAAACAAGTTCAAACAAAGTCGGTCTCCTCCACCTTCCGATATTCCGTTCCTTAATCTCCATCATGGCCATTGTGTTCCGAGAAGAACTAGCCAACCATGCTTCTCCGGAACCTAAACTTTATATGGGCCCCTCTTGTTTCTTCATGGCCACGGGGCACATATCCCCGTAGTAGGCCAGGTGGGTAAATCGGATGCCTATGCATGAAAAAAAAAAACATCACCGAGGTTTGCCGAATGTGAAGCCACGCTCCAAGCTGGGACAATGGACAACACCAACAACCTGAGTCGAAATGGTGTCGAAACATAGAGGTCGAACCAACGCATCATCTACGAACGAACGGTTCACCCTCAAAAGCTCTGCGTTAGAAGCTTCGCACCCCAAATCGCAATTGGTCATGGCGCGACGCCTGAGGTGACTCGCGGTAGATACAACCTTGGTGAACCATGTTTAGAGCGACAGGGTGCAGGACCGGACAACCCCATCGAGCTCGAAGCTCCGGGCTCCTTGGGATAACTTCGGTGACCTCGACCATGCAACTAACTCTCATAAGCAAGCCGGATAACCATCTGTAACGTGTGTGCGTGTGTGTGTCGGAGGTGGCCTGAAAGCGAGTTGCGGCGTACGCATACCTTGTGCGTGCAACAGGAAACAGTCAGTGGGCCGTCAAATATCATCCTATTTTTATGATCACACTTAATTAGCGATCGCAGGGTTGGATGCTGCACATGAAACCTCTTCATTTCATTGAGCTATGAGCCGAATGAGCCGCCAGCCGTGAACCGTTGCCCGCACAAGCTCTTCACCGGGGTCGTCGGGAAACATCGGCTGTGTATAGGCGCAACACTTGAGCAAAATTTGCCTTCAAGCCCCGGGGTTCAATTGCATACCGGAAATTGTCTCGTAAGAATCTTTTCACATGTCCAACCTCGTTCCTCAGCTTTTGAGAAAAACACCATGTCCTGATGTGCCAGATGAGGTCGGTGGTGGGTGTAAAAGACCAAAACGCATGGACAAGGAGACATCAAAGGTGTTGATGACAGACCATCTGGTCTTGTGACGAATCCTGGCGAAAGTAAATCTTCGCAGCTTTTCAGAAGAGCGGCGTGCTGCCAAAAGTTAGCCGAGGAACAACAAGGTTTCGAAACGATCTCACTTGAGAGTGATTGAAAACGAGATCTGACAAAATGACGAGATCATACCCTCTAGAGTCTTCTAGAGGTTCCAACAAGGATTTAACAGGCTGTCCCCATAGATATCCCTGGTTGTTAGGGCGAGTGGGTCAACAAACCCGTGCAGAAACAACTGTTCGCTCACCTGTGCACGTATCCTAGAGCTCCCTGGAGACGTATTTTGTTCAATATTGTAATTCAGGTTGTCAATCAACGCTGTGTCAGGGTAATCCGTTAGGACGACCTGAGCCGAATGAAGAAGCACTGCGTTTGATGAGGGATATGAAAAGTACCTCGCGGGCTCCGTTCTTCGCCGTCAGAATTCCTGGAAGACCCCCGCCGGCTCCAAGTTCAAGAACTGCTTTTTTGTAGTAGAGTTCCTTGTTTTGATCAAGATAGGTTGCGAGTGCTCGTGCAGCATTCCATCTTTTATCGCATGAAAACGTCGTTGAACAATTTGACGAGCTTGAGGCCTCACAGATGATGTCCCCAAAGAGAGTGACTTCCGACAAGCCTAATTTGAATCTCATTCCAGCCTTCGTCTCTTTCCCGAAGCCCTTGTTCCCGAATGTAAGTGGTCACAGTCGGATCGGGAGACGGCGGACGGGCCTCTTCCTGTCAATTCGGAAGTTTAGGCTTTTCGCCGCGGGACGGGGAAATGTCCGAACTAGTGTATACTGACCACGAAAAGTTGATCCAGAGAGTATGCTCCATCGTTGTCCTCTGAAACCGCATTTGACATGGTGGTTAGGAGATACCACTGATTGATCGGAGGACTTGGAACGAACTTGTTGACATTTACCACCGCAGCCAAATACAAAGAAACCAAACCAATGCTAAATCATGATGTCGAATCTCTAACGACGTTGTCTACAGTATAGATTGTACATACTCGCAAAGCCTTGGTCAAATGGAAGATGGAAGTTGGTCGACACAGTCCCTGATATCTCGTAGTGTAGCCAGTTTGTTGTAATACACCCTTCCACAACCTTCCTTTCTGCACTTGGCATTCCAACAAGCAACCGCCTCCGGCCATTCTTCCATATCCAACCCTGCCAACGCTGCCCCAAGAGGTCGTTGGTCTATCTCCAAGAACATTCGCGCCTTCAACTCCCTCCAAGCGTGGTTGTTGGTCTCCTCCCCGCATCCAGGACAAGCCCGCTGCGCCGCATTGCCTGCATTAAAAGGCGACTCGCTATCAATGAACCTCCGAAATTCATCCCTCCTTCTGCGGTGCAAGCTAAACAGCTGCAACATGTCCTTCGTGCGCAGTCGATATAGGGTATCTCTGTGTTCCTCGTCGTAGAGCGAAAGGCCCAGGGTCAGCGTTGACGCCAATTCAGCTTCCTCCGTCCAATCAAAACGCGTCGCGAGAACGAAGAGACGAAGTGGTTCCGAAAGGAACAGAGGGGCGGTGATGGCGGCGCGTATAGAAGAAATGGGCCCTGGAGCTCCCCACTGCTCAACGAGGGTAAGTACGTCCTCTACTTCATCGAATGATTCCCACTGAGGTGTAGCCAACCCACAAATCATCCGCAAAGCCCTCTCTAAGACCACGTCTTGTTCTGGGACAAGTATCGGTTGTTCCTCCTTGGTCCCAGATTCCAAGTATTGCATTCGAGGCTGCAAAAGGAGGTCGCGGAACATCTGTGACGTATTCCGAAGCGTAAAGGAAGGGACACGGTAGAGCGTGCCTTCGGCAGACCGCAGGATGACATCAGCTTCAGGCGAGTTGAAGGGTGGGTGAAAGACTCGGGGGGATTCCTCGATTTTGGCACTTGCCATGGTGAGGGGTAGGGTGCGAATTCTGTGTGCCCATCCTTGGCATCCTCGCAGTTCAGGCGCTCACAACGTGTGGTTTGCGCCACCAAGCAACTTGGTCACATATTGCGTGGCCGAGGGTCACACTTTCACAACACCGCGGAATGATTGAAGGATGTCTATCAGATAGCACCTCATATTTATCACTGAAGAGAAGCTGCTTGAGCAACGTTCTCAACGTTGTAATACCGCATGAAATTATCTGCGCGTTTCTAGGATGCCCGACCATTCTAGAAGTGGTTGAGGGCTGAGGGTTTCCTTTCGGATGATTTTCCCATCCGCGAATCGAACCCCCAAAACCAAACTCGCCCCTGGCGTCAACTCACACATCCGGAGATGGAGATAAATCGATAGTTCAAATTCAAAGTAGTCGAGAAATCCACCGAGCAAAGACCAAAATACAACTAAGCGCCAATTTGTGGATTCCGCAAGATAACGGTGACTTTGAAATTGAACGAGCGATGGTCGATGCAATCAAAACGATCGTCTACATACCTCTATCTTGCGCCCGTTAAAGCAGACCATCGCGAAAACATCATTATAGGAGGATATCAGAAGACCGCTGAGTACTGGACGAAGCCGAATCCAATGCGGCGAGCTGATCAACTAAATCATCCATCACAGACCTCGCATGCTCCGGGACGCCGCCTGTCTTCGTATCGGGCGCCTTTTGCCTACTTGATCGCTTCGTCGGCACGAGAACGCCTTGGGGCTCGAAGCCAGGTGCAACTCGCCGCAGTGCCTCCCTCTTCCGCCGCTCTTTCTCATCCTCTCGAGCTTGTAAGAACGCTTCCCGCCGTGCTGTATGGGCCGCTATAGTTGTCCTCCGTGATGATTCGAGTGTCAACACGTGTGGTTCAAGCGTGAATGGGTAGACAAACTGATGGAATTACAAAGTGTGACGGCATTAAGCAGCTGAAAATAAGGAGGAATGTCGATGGGAACCCACGTAGTCAGTCACGGAAGGTGGAAGTGGGTGGATATCCGGGGGGAGTACAACCTGGATGGTGCCGTCAGATACCCACATGAATCAAGATTACGACTTTTGCGCACTGGTCGGGGCACCCGAAGGCTCGGTGATTGAATGAGAGGTACCAGACTCGCAGCCGCGTATTGTGCTTCAAGACGTCAGCGAAGGGGCTTAGAAATATCAGGTCAATGAACAACGGACATTGCTCTGGCATTTGTTGTGATGTAGGGAGGGAGAATATTCAAAGCTGATACGAGTATGTTGATGGTTGTGAATGAAAGTGCAGTACGGAAAACACCGATGCACATTAGGGGCCAATCTCATGCGCCACCATAACTTTGACCTGCGCACTTCCTCATGCATCATACGCGAATGATACACAGCACGCAATAACTAGGATACATATCAATCTTCGATGAATATTACCGATCCGTGGATAACCGCCGACAAACCATCAGCTCAGTATCGAATCTGTTCCTGTCCCAAAATCTTCTTGCGCATCAACTTCGATCTTGTCAATCTTGCAAAAAAGGGATATACACGACGTCCAGTGAGGCAACAAACACTTCCTGATTTTGAGTTCGATCTCATAGAAAATTTATAATGAAACATATCCAAGGGTTTGGAAAAGTGTTAAGCAAGCGCGCCGCTCAGGCATTTGTTGTCGGCAAGAGAGATAGTGAGAAGAAGAGCCTGAGTGCTCGAACTGATGGTGGGGATTGGGTGAAGGCATGGGCGGTGGGTGGAAAGCGCCGACACACGAAAAGGACCGATCACTGAGCGAACTGTGCCCCTGGGTTTCATTCGTTCTCACCCATTCACCAATCACCACCAACGATACGGCGAGCAGAAATTGATTTCAGTCATGTTACAATCTTCATGTGCACCGATTTCGCTCTCGTCAATTGGTCATATCCTGCGAAAAGGTGAGATATGTATATGTTATTTAATGACATTTTGACTCACCAAATTTACTCAAGCTGACGCCTCTTCCGCTATCCTTGACACCAGTCCACGCCAACGCGGGGTCCAAGTAATCACACCTGGGGAGGGTAAACGCATAAGGGACAGGATGCCGCTGCTTGAGTGATATTCCGCACCTGTTTAAAAACACCGTTCCCGTCTCGAGCTCGTCGGCAATCTTTAAGAATGCTGCTTCACTCTCCGGATTGGCAGTTGCGTTCGTCCAAACAGAAGCGGTCAGCCCGTATGGCGAATCATTCATCAGTTTGACCGCCTCCTCGTCAGATGAAACCTAGTCATTTCGCCTCAGTCACTCGCTTCAAAACAGCATAGAGGAAGGAATCCGACCTTCTGTATTCCGACTACCGGGCCAAAGGTTTCTTCCTGTATCATCTGAGTTGTTTGTACTGTCATTGATCAGAGATGAAAGCTGACCATCATCACTTCCATCGCTACGAGGTGGTTTAGTGATTCAAACCATCCTGAAACGAGGATACGACATACAATGATTCACGTCAATCAACACTTGAGGTGCAACGTATGTGGTGCCCCTATAGCAACCATGTTTACACTCCATAGTCAGTAATTAAGTTGAAGAAAGAAAAGGGGAACACGTACGGTTGGGCAATTGGGAAAAGGTCATCGGGTATCAGAGGTTTAGCCCCCAGTTTGACTGGAAACAGATGTAAGGTTCATTGGGGCAACTTCGCCGACCCACACACCCGCAGCCAAAACTTGGGCGCGTATACGCTCCGCGCTGGCAAGGCTGACAACAGGTCCAAGGGTTGTGTCAGGCAATGTTGGATCTCCGAGCTTATAGTTCTGAAAGTAGCTTTAGGACCATTCACGAGGCTCATGATGATATTTCCAGGTTACCTTGACAGTGGTGACTATACGGGGCAAAAGTTGGTCGTAGACAGACTCATGCACGTAGATTCGCTGGACGTAACCTCAGCCAGTTGTCGAGTCACGTCAATTGTTAGGATATACCTCGATGGCGCAGCAACTTTGTCCGGAATTGAAAAAAGCTCCTGTGAACGATGCCCGAAGGTGAGAAATGTTGACTTGATGAGGGTTGAACGTACCATCCACCAGTTCTGCAGCAGTGTAATCAAGATCTGCGTCGGCTCTCACATAGGCGGGATCCTTTCCTCCTAGCTGGTGCGTGAATCAGCCACCGGCCGAAATATTTTGGCTATGTTGATAGTTTTACCTCCAATGATACCCCTTTGAAGCTCGGTGCCTCTGCGGCTTTGAGATCCACCGCACGTCCTCCAGGGACGCTTCCCGTAAAAGACACAAAATCAATTGATGGATGTTGAATGACGTACGAAGTGAGCTCGGGAGTGAGATGAGCCACCTGAATGATATCGGAGGGGACTCCTGCCCGAGTCAAAGCAAGGGCAAAACGCTCAGCCGTTAATGGAGTTTGTGGAGAAGGCTTTAAAAGGACCGCGTTTCCAGCAATGATGGCTGGGAGAACAGAATTGATGGACACTAGATAGGGGAAACTGCGAGAAGAACTCGACGTAAGCCCTTCAGGTACCTTGTTTTGATTGCTTACTTCCAAGGTGCGATGATCAATACCACACCCAAGGGTGTTCGTTTGATGAATCGTCGGAACCCAGGTTTGTCAGTGTCCGCGAGGGAGACATCATCCAGCGAGGTTGAAGCGATAGATAACATGTATTCGGCCCGCTCTACAAAGCCTCTGATCTCACCAGGTCCTTGAGATATGGGTCTGCCTCATATGTGAGAGGTGTGTTCAGATGATAAGGTGTGGCATTAACGAACCGCCCCATCTGCATGGTCAACTCCAACGGAATCTCGTCTCTCATCGCTTGAAATTCTTCCTGGTGATGTAGTGTAAGTAAAGTAATGGCCAGAATGTGAACTCTTACAATGAATTTGTACCCAATCGCAATTCTCGTTTTGAGGGGCACTTTGCGCCAAGATTTCTGTGCACGAACGGCATTGTCTATCACGGCAGAGAGGCTTTCCTTCGAAGGGTATATACGTTGTACGAAAGGTTGCTGGTTATGAGGGGTTATCGTTGTCTGGATGGACATGGTCGAAATGGCTGATTGAAAGTGATGAGAGATGACCTTAATCTAATCTAAACACAATTACATAATGTTATTTTCCACGTGATGACGCGTATACTCAATCTGTGGCCGCGCAATCCTCTCCTACTCATCGTCGCACTCTTGAGGCTTCAAATCATGTCAAAATCATCAGTTTATTCACCTCCTGGCTTTGATTTTTCTAATGAGCTACGGTGCGCGTTTTCTCACTATTTCATCACTTCAACTTTATAATGGTGTTCAGAAACAACTATATGCAAGAGCAAGGCGTGCCCCTGCCAAAAGCAACGAGCACTGGTACTACAATCGTAGGGTGCTTGTTCAAAGACGGTATCATCCTTGGAGCCGATACTCGTGCGACTGAGGGTCCGATCGTTGCTGACAAGAACTGCGAAAAGGTGTGAGGTAGCACTCGACGTTGTGGGACAACCGCTTATTCTGCGATTGCCCCCAGATCCATTACATCACGGAGAATATCAGATGCTGTGGCGCTGGTACAGCAGCGGATACCGAATTCACCACCGCTTTAATCTCTTCCAACATGGAACTCCATGGACTATCGACAGGCCGGAAACCACGCGTCGTGACTGCCATGACGATGTTGAAACAAATGCTATTCAGGTAAACCTTACGCGCGCAGTGCAGCTCCAGGATTGCTTAGGGTCATATTTGCAGATATCAAGGTCATGTCGGCGCGGCGCTTGTCCTGGGAGGTGTCGATGCTACTGGGCCCCAACTCTTTACCATCGCCCCGCATGGGTCCACCGATAAACTTCCGTATGTCACAATGGGGTCTGGAAGTTTGGCTGCAATGGCGGTTTTTGAAAGCGGATGGCGTGCCGGGTTGGAAGTGAGCTCACACTCGCTATCGTGCTTGTCGTTGGCTTATTATGGTCCACACAGCGTGAAGAAGCATTAAACCTGGTGAAGGCTGCGATCGCTGCTGGTATCTTCAATGATCTAGGCTCAGGTTCAAACATCGACGCGTGCGTGATCACGGCATCTCATACTGAGATGTTGCGTAACGTGGAGATGCCCAATGAGCGAGTACAGAAAGAGAGGACTTATGTTTTCAGAAGAGGAACAACTGCGATAAAAAAGGAGTCGGTTCGCGATTTGATCACGAGCGAACAGACCATCTTCGTGGGTGGAGACTCGATGGATACCTCATGATTTGAAGACATATACGCAACGTTGTGAAATGTATATCCTCGAATCGTCTGTAAACCCAATCAATCGCTCTTTAGACTGCTGTAGGTTGATGACGGCAACCCTGTGATCGACGGTGTATCCTTGAACTGAACCTTCATGTGGAAATGGCTTCAATGCTTGAATTACGCCACAGCACGCCAAAAGACTCCCGTGTTTCAACGCATTTACAGTAGATCTCTTTCTATCGCAGACAGCCAGAACAAGGCACCACATCCACCGAAGCTCGCAACTCTTGCTTCATCGGAAGACAAGGCTCAAGCACTCTCCTGGGTTTCCCAGTTCAAAGTTAAGGACGTACCAAGGGGGCTTGTGGAACTCACATTCTCCAGAAGCTCTGGACCCGGTGGCCAAGTGGGTGTTTCCGTGATGATCACCACTGCTCAGTGAGAGCTCACCCTGGCACTGAATATGATGAAACGACGATCCCGAAGAATGTGAACAAAGTCAACACGAAAGCGACTCTCCGCTGTTCTCTAGCTTCAGACTGGATTCCACTTTGGTCGAGAGAGGGACTCAAATCGTCGGTGCGTCACTTTTGTAGAGTCTTAGGTTCACTTCAGCTCAACTTTGTTACGAAAGCCACACTATGTTTCTTCTTCAAACTCGCTCTTGATCACTTCTTCCATACACCGCTCTCAAGCCCAAAACATTGAGGAATGTCTTTCCAAAGTACGCGCAAGCCGTCTCGTCACAACTCCTCCAATTGCAACGATGCCAGGCTGATCATGGATGAAAATGTGTTTTTTTTTGTTGCCAAATACTGAAGCTGCATAGTATCGTCTTGTCTGCTGCGGAATCGGCTATTCAGAAGGAACCAACACAAGAACAGAAGAAACGCGTTTCGGACCTTGAACGTGTCCAAGCTGCGCGTAGGCGGCAAGAGAAACAATATCGAAGTCAGACAAAGAAGAGTCGGGCAAGTGGGAAAAGCGGTAATTGGGATTGAGAGGGTTTGGAGGATTGATCATTTTGTACGAATTACATGTCTTTGGAGTTCAGGAAACAATTTCATTCTCAGCATCACATGAACTACCACTCATTCTCTCGGTACACCACTCCAAAACCCGCTATCACCAGCAACAGTGTCATTCCAATCTCGCAAATTCTCTTGCTCCCAAGATGGCTTCGATCTATTGAAACCAAGCACCACAAATCGTGGATCTTCGCTTGCCATTTCATAAAGCCTGCGTATTTCGTGTGCAAAGCGCTGTGCTCCGCCGGGGATACCTTCTTTCGGATGTGTTTGACCCGGGTGGAATAGGATTCTGACCAACTTGGAGGGAAAGAGGTTTTTCGCTTGAGTGTAGTTACTTCCTTTCAAATGCATCGCAGCTCTCAACCCATCAACAAGGGCAGATGTCAGAACCTGGGTTGGGACTAGTCGGAGGTGAGTGAGTTCCGGGGCGAACGTCTGGATGATGCCCGCCATTTTTGGGAGTTCCAAATGTGTCTCCGTGAGGCACAGGCGGCGGAGGGTCGGAATTGACGAAGCAACGACCCACTTCAACGGGGATTCGCCACGAAGGGTCAATTCGACAAGGGCGCGGAAATCCAGAAGGGTGGAGGGGAAAGATGAAGAGTAATCCACAACGCGCAAGATGGACACCGTTGGCGAGGTCAACGTTAAGATATTGATGATGTCCATCCCTACGGTATTGGTTTCCTATTGGTTTTGTGTCAAGTCAGCGAGGTGGGTGGAGGGGATGAGAGTGATTCGGGTGACCTGGGTACTCGCGTTTGTTCTGGGGGCAAAACCCACAATATTGAGGGCGTGTAGCTGCTTCGGCAATTCTTCATCTAGAGCCAGCATTTTGCGAAGGTGTTGGATCTTTTGGCGCCCAAATACTGCAACGGATTGTAGGCGGACTGGAACCACCGCCTCATGGAAAGCTTTGCAAGTGAGAGAGATCGCGAACCCATTGGTTCCGCCATCAACACAAGAAAAGGAAAATATCCTTGTCCAGATTTCGCTCGGAATGGTTGCAAAGACGTCAAGAGGGGTGCTCATGAGAGTGAAGACTGAAAAGTGAATTCCGCATCATTATGAACACAGTTTTCAGCGGAATGAGGGTCGAATTGGCTCGAGAACGAGTCCAAGTTGGAGGTGGACTCGGAGAGGTTGTTCCTGTTTGGATGGATCGATCAGGTACACTGTGGACCTTCTCTCAATTCACCGACCCATCGGCGAAAACTGTTCACTCCCTTCAGCCTTGAAAATAAAATAAACTGTAGAAATGGGCCGGAATAACAAGGTAACGTTTTATTCAGAAAGTCACACAATCTCTTGACAATGGGTCGTTCGCAAAGAAAAGACGCGATCACACATCCAAAGGAAAAGGCGGCGGACGAAAACCCAAGGAGGATGTCTACCGCAGCGACCTCATCGAAAGGGCCGACATGGATAACGAACGTTTCTCAGCATACTACCGTGCTCAGGAGATACTAGAACACGAAGAGTGGGAACCGTTCATGGAGGCTCTAAGACAGTCATTGCCCACTACTTTTCGACTCGCCGGAAGCCGACAGTAAGATGTCCTCTTTATCTTTACCTTTCATTCTTGCCGAACAGCTGTTATCCAGGATCGCTCAATCATTGAACAAAATTATCGAAGAAAATCACGTTCCAAGTCTTACGGATGTCACCTTTGAGGGTCAGCAGTTACCACCTCCAGTCCAGATCGCTTGGTATGGAGCTTCTTCCCCTCATGTCATCACTTTGTTCAATGGCCCAAGGTATCCAGAGGGGCTTGCATGGCAGTTTAATGTCTCCAAGAAAGCCCTTCGGAAGTCACCAGAATTCAAAAAGTTCCATTCCTTTCTCGTCTTCGAGACTGAAGTGGTGAGTTCGCGAATCTTATGAGCCCCGTTGTTTCTCACTCTGTCTAAATCAGGGGAATATTTCGCGACAAGAGGCTGTCAGCATGTTGCCTCCACTATTTCTCAATGTTGAGCCGCACCATATGGTTTGTTGTCATTGTCATTGGCTACTCATGAGCTAATTGACGGGGTTGACAAAGGTCATGGATATGTGTGCAGCGCCAGGATCCAAGGTCCGAACCTCATGGATAATCCGAAACCTCTGTTGACCTTTCTCTCTTCAGACTGCTCAACTCTTGGAGGCTTTGCATGCTAATGATTCATTGACATCATCATCGACCCCCTCTGGTCTCCTTCTCGCGAATGACAGTGACCACAAACGAACCCACCTCCTTATCCATCAATCCGCGCGCCTTCCCAGTCCAGCACTGCTTGTCACAAACCTAGATGCCTCTATTTACCCTGTCATCAAAGTTCCCGTAGACTTCAACGGTGTCACCGGGAAACGGAAGGGGCAGCTGTTGTTTGACCGAATTCTTTGTGATGTGCCCTGCAGTGGCGACGGTACCTTACGCAAAAACGTAGCCATTTGGAAATCTTGGCAAGTAATGGACGGCAATGGGCTGCATAGGTTGGGTTGTCGGCTGTTCATCATGGCTCTCGGTGATAATCTTGCTCTGCCAGCTTACAGGTTCGAATTCTTCAACGCGCAATGAAGCTGTTGAAGGACGACGGCAGAATTGTTTACTCCACCTGCTCTCTGAACCCTGTTGAAAACGAGGCCGTTGTCGCAGAAGCTCTTCGATCCACCGTTGGCCAGCGTAAGCGCCATACAGCCATGTTTTCACTCAGTCCCATGCACTCAACTTTTGGCAGCATACCGACTCGTCGACGTTTCCGACGCCTTGCCACAGTTGAAGCGTAGACCTGGCTTGACAACTTGGAGACCAACTGCTGATCGATCAGCAGAGACAACTTTTGAAAGTTATCAAGCGTTCATGGCCGGTACTACAGACGAAACTCTCAAATCCAAAATGTCCGAAGGTCATTGGCCCCCTCAAGATGCTGAAAAGTTGAATCTATCGAGATGGTTGGTATTCCAGCTAGTTTTCTCGCAAATCTGCATTCATGGGTTTTCGTTTTATTTTTCAGTGTCCGGATATATCCTCACCTCCAGGATACGGGTGGCTTTTTTATCGCGGTTCTTGAACGAAAGTCAGTTTCTGAGGGCCGGCATCGACAGTCAGTGGAATTCTTGATTTTTTCGCCGAGCACTTTATAATATCAATCCAGGGATCGTAAGCGCAAAACGGAGGATCTTGAAGAGATTCAAGACGTCAAGAAACCTCGTCTCGTAGATCCCGCGTCTGAAGACGTTGCAGCTGAGGATGAGGCAATGTTGGATGTGACAACCCCCACGGATGAAATTGGTGAAGCTCCTCCCTTACCCTTGTCAGCGGTCGAAGAATCCTCCTCCGCCGAAAGATCGAAGGGCTCAGACAGCGGCGTTTTCAAAGAAAATCCATACACGTTTTTACCATCAGACGACCCAACGTTGGCTTCATGCATGTTAGTGTCACGTCGAAACTCTCTTTTGGTTTGACTGACCTCGTATGCCTACAGTGAGCGACTCAGTCTGAATACCCTCTTTCCTAGAAACAATGTTCTTGTGCGAAACCCTACAGGCGACGCGGCTCGCTCGCTGTACCTTGCGAATGACGCAGTGAAAGCGGTTATCGAAAACAACGACTATAACCGCATTCGCTTGACTTCGGCTGGAACGAAGGTCTTTGCGAAACAAGAAGCTGGACGTGGTTCTGACGCCCAATTCCGCGTGTTGGGGGAAGGACTTCCAGTGGTCCTCCCATATATAGACCCAGCCTGCATCATGACGGGCAATTTGGCAGCACTGAAAGTGTTGTTGGAGTCTCATTATCCACTTTGCACGACGTTCAGCGAACCGTTCCGTGGCCTCATACAATCTCGAGGTGAGCGCTCAGGACTTACCAAGCGATCAGTGATGGGCTAATCCAGAGGGACAGTCACGGGTAGTCATGTTGTTCGTTTTCCCCCTGAGACTTGGGAGGGTGTTGCGTAAGTGATAGAAACTGCGCTTTACTTCTTCAGCCGCCATCAACTCTGATGATGTATCTTCGACAGGTTGGCACATGAGTTGATAGTTCCCATCTGGAAGTCCACTTCGTCGGCGACGCTGATGATTGACAAGAAGGCGAAGAAGTGGGTCGTTCTCCTTTCCGTGGGTTTCCCCATCAAGTAACTAATGATGTTTGCTTGCAGCGCGTTGAGCTTGCGATTGTTCGGGACTATGATTGCGCAACCGACAGCGGGCGTTCATCCAGCCAAAGAGAAACAAGCAGGGACATTACAGGAGGAAGAACAGGAACAGGCTGAAGTAGGAGTGGAAGATTTGGAAGAGGAGCTGTGAAATACGAAACAGATGTGGTATTCATGTCAACTTGAATACCTGGTATTGCGATCAAACCCGCAATCATTAAGACCAATCTACGATTGATGATTGATGGTCGCACTTCTCGAGCGGCATGATAAAGTTTTTAGTGCTGTGAACAGGAAAGGGGGAAAGTGTTTCCAAGACAATACAGCATCCACATCGAAATGCTCTACTCGAAATCATAATGTGAGATGTCGCCGAAATGCCGACGACCAATGAAATCACCGCCCGTAACAATCATAGCAAGTGGTACTATCACATCAAATAAGTGCAAGAATCAGCTTCATACATCCAAGGCATAATGTATACGCACACCTTACCTCTGAACGTTTTCAAAGCAACAATTCCGGCAAACGGTCCGCCCACAACCAGGGCCAGTCGCGTCCTGGTCGCCTTCACGAGAAAGTGCATTAAGCCCTTCTTCGCCGTCACCCATGGTTTCGTCGTCGCAAACCTTCTTCCGCTTGCCGATCGCGGGAGATGCGTTCGTGCCAAAATTCAAGCGCAGGTTGGTATTCGCGGAATTGAGGGTAAGAACCGACCGACGCGGGGATTGTGCGGGTGGGGAGGGCGAAGGCGAGAAGGTAAGATGAGGTGTAGGGGGTTGTGATGGTAGACATGCTGTACAAACGCGAGAACAGATAATACACGTCGGAGAGGAGCATCTGTGAATGGGAGAGGGGATTGTGCATGAGATGCGACACAACAAAGATCTTATATTGTTGAGGGATGACCCACCGCGCGCAGAGGAGAAATGGGGGATGAAAAACGCTTGATATCCTGCGACAAAGCACACAGGCTGCGTTCTGAACGATAACCGAGCTCCCACTCTTAACAGCCACAGATTGGATCAAATAATCGGCAGGGGGAGCGAACGTTGAGGGTTGAAGCAGCCTTCGACGTTTGAGCGGAGGCGGCATAGCAATCCTCCGTTTGGAGTATGAAGGGAACCAGGGTTGAGTATGCCTCGAGGACGAGGTTGAATGATGGGTGAGGGAGTACACTCAGTCAACGCATAAAAATACACCGAAGGGGAGTCGAACCCCTGCCGCTTGCTT
>CEMH01202245.1:0-13301 GCA_001179725.1 Macrocystidia cucumis | reverse complement strand
TGGCTGGAACCTCATCACGACCATATTCGACCGCCGGCTGCAGTCGTGCTTGCTGCTGCTGCTGCGAAACAGGCAGAGTTGAAAGGTGGTAAATCGTCTTTGAAGGCAGCCCTTGATACACCGCCAGCTGTGGCGGGTTCGCCTGCGAATGGACATGCGAAGAAGGATGAGGAGCCGCCAGTGGTGCAAGATGCACCGGAGGTGGTGACCCAGTTCTTTGAGAGTGAGTTCGTTTTTTTGGCGGGGCGATTGGTTTGTTTACGGGTGCTGATCGCTACTCGTCTTGTGAACGATTGATTGGTAGAGATAAGGCAGAGGTTTAAGGAAGTTCAAGCGAAGGAGAACAGGTCGCCTTTGGAGGCTTTGCATGTTGCTGCGCTTGCTCAGGAGGTGCGTCGTTGATGGCTTTTTTAGTATCCTCTCATGTTGATGGAATTGGTTTCTCTCACTTTGTATCTGTGTGTTTTTATGATGGGAAACGTATCAAGGCATTCTTGATCTTTGTAGCAGAGACGTTGAGGTTCAAGTCACCTTCTGTAATCAAGATCCATAAGCTCGGAGCGGTATGTCATGCCACCGTAGCTTTCTGAATGAAGGTCATTGACGTTGGTGTACGAAATAGTTGTCAACTTCGTTCAAGAGTATACGGGCGAATGCTGCTACAGTGTTGCGGGAGATATCAGCTGCTTTAGCGATCGAAGCTGAGAAAGAAGGTGCACCAGAAAGCGTCAAGGCGTTTGTGAAGAGTTGTGAGGATGATGCGGCTGCTTCGCAGGTGAGTTGAATCGGCAACTTTTTATGTCGTTTGTGAGCTCGTTTGCTTGATTCCAACTGACGCGATTGCCTCTTTATCTTTTTCTGGAAACCAAAACAGCTGGATCGCGAGTTTGTGGTTGGTGTGGGGAAGAGGTTTACGGAGAGTAAGAAGAAGGTTGTGGAAGGGGTTGGAAAGGGGTTGGCGAGGTTGAGTGCGACGTATACGCATCCGTGATCGTTGTCGTGGGGTGTGTGAACCCCTTTGGTTAGGAGTAGGGGAAGGCTACTCGTGGATGGGGAGTTGGCAGAAAAAGTAAGTAAGGATATGAGCCTTCAAGGAGGGATTATCTTCTAGCCTTTTTTTTTTCCTTCATGATTTTGGTTTTGTTTCAACCTCCACTCAACAATTTAATTGGACTCGTGCATTTTCATTTTGAGTTATGGCCTGCTCGTTGCATTGTGAAAACGATGTACTACAATTTTGCCTGTTGCCTCTCACTCAGCGCACCCACGTTACTACCGTGGTTGATCGACAACCCCCCACCGAGATAAACCTCCGCAGCGAGCATCACCTCATCCAACCACTCCTTGATTACAGTTTTCTCGAATGTGATTTCGTCCCACAACACGAGAAAATGCAAACGTCCACGAAAAGACATGGTGCCGAGATACAATTCTGATGGCCTGCACCGTAAGTACGTGTGTGTTGATAGCAACTTGACTTTCGGTTCGTCCGCCGCCGCCGTACTGACCGTTGAGCGGATTAGGTATTCGTGAGGAAGCATCCGGTCTAGCTGAGTTTGGGTCGGTTTGCACATCAAGCGTCATGGTAATGAAGAAGAATCGTTGTTGTCAAATAATTGATACGATGGAGAATTTGACTTACGTCTCCAAGCGCTGACCCTCCGTAGAGTGGTATGAATGGGTGGATTGGTTTGTACGCCAAAGCTCTCCGACTCGCCGGTTGATCTGGATCTTGTTTTCCCTCTGCTTCGGTTTTCCCACCGACTGTGAAGTTCGAAGGAGGGGACTTGCTGCGTTTCTGCCATTCCGCCGACGCCGCCGTACGTGTTTCAAGCAGCGGTCGCAAGTCTGCAGCGCCCAAGTCGAAGAACAACGGATGAAGAACCGCGTCCATCATTTGTTTTTTAACGGACCTTGTTCGCAAGAAAAACCTTTCTGGGGATAATAGCTGTTCGTAAGTTGGGAGCTCATCGCCAGGTTTGAGGCCTGTTGCTGACCCTAGTGGCATGAATGGGAGTTTCGCTACGAAAAACCTGATGCCGAGAGAGACGTTCTCTCCTCCGCCTTGTTTAAGCCACTGTTCGTCGAGACGAGGTCGGACATTGATGGGACCAGCAGAGAACGTCGGTTCTCGCTTTCGGAAATCCCATTCTTCTTGAGTGATGTCGCCGCGAAGGTAGCGACGGCAAAGAAAACGGGTTAAAGCAACTTGGGCGAGGATAGGTTGGGCTGCACCAAGGGTGATCTGGCGTGCTCGACAGGTTTTGAGAATCGTCTGGGATAACACAACAGGGAGGGAGATGTCGAGTGATTGGGATCTTGCGGCAGCTTGTCCTACTGGTGTGCTTGTTTCGCTCAGGCCTCTTCGCGGGAGAGTGTGCCCACCCTGCAATTCATCGTATCAAAACAAGGTCAGCACTACGTGGGTCAATAATGAAGAGGGAAGAAGGTTTACCTGAATGCACCTTCGCCGATTACTCTGGACAGCAGAAGCGATTAAAAGATGCCATCTCTGGCGGGTGATGTCTAATTTTGATGTGGACGTCAACATTTCAATCGGTACAGCCAACTGTAAACGATCGTGCAATGGAACGACTGTTGCGGGATATTCGGGGTCAACCATAGTTTGGAGAAACGACTTCAAGAGGGCCATGCCTCCCAGAACGTCTGCAATACAGTGCGCTGCGTGTAAGATGATATGGAACGATCGAGGGTATGTGCCTGATGGGCGCAGAATGTAAACGCGCGCGGTGTGATTGTCGTCCAGAACCCTTGGTCCGTTCAATAGGTCGAGTATGAACGCGCGGGCATCTTGGCTACTGGAGCATACATCGAAGAGGACCTCGTTGATCTTTGAGGCTTTTTGCAACCGATTTTCCACTATGGCGAAATAGACCTTGTTATCGTGGCCTCTTTCGAGTCGAGCTCCGAGTAGGGGGAACTGCCGTTTCATGAGTGACCATGAGCGCAGCATGTTGTCCTCGCTGAAGAGGTGCCGATCACCTTCATGAGATATTTCTACTTCCGCGTGCTGGACAGTATCTGAGACGCCGCTGATTTGGCTGTCGTAGTAGAAGGTGGACTCTGTTAGCCCGAGTGGCCGTCGATACACTCGTTCGTGTCCAAACGTATCAGCTGTCCAAGATCCCATTGGAAAGTAAGGAGAAGAAGGCGAGAAGATCCTGCGCGCCAAACGTGGCAAAATAACCTGAGAGGTAGGAACGGCAACGAAACATTGAATTCCAGGAACTCGGAGAATCGTCTTTCCGATAGTCGATAAATCTGCGAGTTGACATTATACGTGAGTCTGTGAGATGTTCCCCTGGTGAAACCAGTAGGTTGGCTCTGTGTGGGTTTACAGCTTGGCGCAGTATCTGGACAAATCAAGCAAATAGTATGATTGCCTGCCAAAGTCGGTACGGAATCCGGGCCATAGTCGCAGCAGGTGACTGGTACATCCGACCTTGAACCCCTGTCCAGAGTCAAGACAAATATGCAGTGCCTTGTAGCGTTATGAGAGAGTTTTGGACAGTGACTGCGGGGAGACTGTGGGCTTGCAAACGTTACCAATTGGGTCCCAAAAAGTTGGGGATTCAAACTGGAAAACGTCCAAATTGTATAGCCTGTTCATGTTGTCTTGAAGCAGGTGAGCAAAGCGCTCAAGAGAAAACGGAGGAGATGAATTCGCGATCAGATGCAGTATGACGGAGAGCCAAAGAATTGTGCAAGAATGGAAAAAGGAAACAAAGAACCTTGGAATGGAGGTGACCAAGGGTTGAACAAAGCTATGACCAACCAAATTGAATGAATCATAAGGTTCTTGACGCCAATGAGCATCAATAGTCAAACACCGAGAGAGTCTGAACGTAACGCGGCCCCAGCTCATGAGGATGGCTGTCAAAATTAGGGGGCCGATTTAAACGGAGGAGAGGCAGACACGCCTTATTTGGCATTGCTTGTTCGTCGCGTCTTAATTCGCGTGACATCCTCGTTTTGACGCGTTCTGAGACTGTCACACTTGTTTTCTCTCTCTCTCTCTGACTTCCAACGAAAACTAACGCTGACCATGAGCCAACGTCAGTTCACACTCTTTCACTCAACGGCAGTCAGCTAAAAACTTTTCTCTAGGGGATTTTGGAGGAGGTGGCGGCTACGTACCAGTCGGAGGATCACCATTCAGTAACACTGGAAGTCCTGGTGGGTTCAGGGTTCGTTCACTCCTTATTGAGCTTGCAGCACCTTCTGACGCGGATTGACGAGAGTAGCGAAGCGAAGCTGCGCAAGCCCTACAGCCACTGACTGTGCAGCAGACATTGAGGGCAACGCAGGATCATACAGATGCAGATTGGAAGGTGGACGGCCATGAGATTGGACAGGCAAGCAAGACCCAAATTGCGTTAGCTGGCTTCACTAATTCAGCCCCAATTTGATCAGGTCTCGCTAGTGGGGCAGGTTATCAGTATTCTGCCACAAACGACCAATTGCGTTTTCACCATTGATGATGGCTCCGGGCAGATCGAAGCCCGTCATTGGGTTGATCCTGGGAGTCAAGCAGATTCGGGAAAATGGAATGGGATCGAGTGAGTTTGATTATCTTCAAGTTTCACCCTCCTAAAACCGCGGGGGTTTTTTTTTTGCGGCTCAAGAGAAAACACGTACGTTCGCGTCATCGGCGCGCTCAAGACTTTTGGAAACAAGCGCTATGTCAATGCAACGCATATCCGGCCAGTAGCGAACATTCATGAAGTCTATCATCATCTTTTGGACGCGGTCTATACGGTGTTCGTACATGAACGTGGGGCAGTGAGTCGGGAACAAACAAACCGTTCGTACCATCTGAATGCGAACTTATCTTTCCAGCCAAACGTTGCGAATGTTGCTGCGGGGCAGTCTGGAGGAGGCGTCTCAGCTTATTCGGCAGGTTCGCACGCACCAGCAGCAAAGGATGAATTCAGCCACTTGCCTCCATTGCAAAAGAGTATTGTGGAATATATCGCGGCACAACCGCCTAGTACAACGGGGGTGAATGTGTCAAGCATTGCGCGAGCAATGTCTTCCAAAGCTGATGCCCAAAAATTAAGGTGAAGCTCTATAAATCGGATTCACTTCAAGTTCTGACAAGACTTCCCAAAACCCAGCGAGGCATTGGACGCTTTGATGGACAGTGGGAACTTGTTCACTACTGTGGATGAATCACATTTTGCACTTGCTATGTAGTATGAATTTGCTTTCGATTTCGATTTATTAGCTGTATTTTCAATGTTATCATTGCAAGACCTCCGATGGTGACTCTGCAGAAATCGGAGTTTGCCGCCACTTTGACGTTTACGGACCTTTGACAAGAGCCACTGGTAACCACACAGATGAACTCACAACTCGCTTCTTTTCCCACATTCCCGCTCGTCCTAGTCGTTCCGAAAGATAATCGATGGCCTCAGGTGTGTTCGTTATAGATACTGCTTGGGTGCAACGAGCTAACTGACTTCCGAGCAGAACAAATCGCTCACGTCACCACTGTCCGGCATGTTACTGTAAGCCAGCTGATCAATGCGAAGCGCTCGTCAAATGTGGAAGCATTCTTTGTTGATCAACAACCCCTCATTAAGGTCTTTCACATCAAACCCGAGCTGAACTCCGATTGAAACTTCTTTCGCCTAGGCTGTCCTTGTCGCGAATCTCGCGTTTCAAAGGCTGATTCCCGGTGGTCTTGAGTTAGTTTTAGACGATGGCACCGGAAAAATCAACGGCACCCTTTGGGTGAACGACGCCGAGGAAATCCCTTGCCCGTACTATTATCATTCCCCCCTTTTGTCAGGTGTATGGGCTGATGGTCTTCGTTGCAGCGAGTTTGGGTATGTGCGCGTGGTGGGAACCCTTGATGAATACAAAGCCATCAAGTCAATCCGCGTGCTGGGCGTTCGACCAGTTGCTGATTTCAATGAGGTTTCGTTTCACCTTTTGAAGGCAATGGTGGAAAAACTGGAGATCAAACACGGACCACCAGTGAGACAGCTTCCTTTTCGGACTAGGTTAGAATCTCATCAATATTTAGCCAAGGGACATCGTTGAAGCCGCAGTCGCTAAAGCGAGTTTCCATCGCTCTGAAAGTGGTGGCCCGTCACCTCCCAGATCACTCCCGGTCACTCCCCACAGGCCTAATCGCGCCGGATCGACTGTTTCATCACCTCTTTGGACTCGTTCTCCGCCTCAGACGACCCCATTACGCGGACCAGCTCTCACGCCTTCACGCCCTTTACTTTCCTCTCCACCAATCGTAATCGCGTCCAGTTTGTCGGTGCCTCTTGAGGCCGTTGACGACATTGACGCTGCGTTGGCGAGGTTGGAAGCGGAAGAGGCTCTGCTTAATCCCATACGAACGCCCTCGAAGCTCAGTTCTCCCACCGTTAAGCGACCATCTAATGAACTCCGATCACCTACAACACCTATGCGCGCCATGTCGCTGACTGGAGAGAAACGCCCTCCAGTCACTCCAAAAGCAAATCCGCAGAGACAATCTCCCTTTGCCAAGTCTATGAACTCTCCTCGACGAGACCCGTTTTCTCAGTTGTCTGCTTTGGAACGGGATATTATTTTGTGTATCCAGAACGCCGTTCCGCCGACTGGTCCTAGCAGCCCTTCCATCTACCCAAAACCAACAGAATCACCCAGTGCGAAACGCTTTAGGGACGAACCTGTTTGGGAAGGCCTCTCCGTCGTCATTATCGCGCAGCAGATCAGAACTCGATATAAAGGCTTGAGTATGCCAGAGTTTCTGTGAGTGTCGTTGAATGTACCAGCGCAAGTGGTTTACTCACTGGTAATCTGCAGTGGCGCGTTGGATCATCTGGTTGACGCGAAACTTGTGCGACGTACGATTGATGAAGAACACTATGCCTGCCTTTGAAGGAGAGTTTTGGGACGTGGCTCAATCGTTGCGGGTTCCGATTTCGTTGTACTTTTTCGATTTCAAGAGTGAGCGGCGTTTTTAACGAAATCGTTGCGGCGCGAAAGGCCATTGTGTATTATGTAATATACTCAACTTCTCTTGCCTCGTTGCAACCATGTCGAGTGTCCTTCGAGTTGGAGCGTCCTGGCGTGGGCTGAGTCAGATTACGCATTTGTTCATTTTGTGAGGCCAGGATTTATGACTGATCGACTCTGTGCATTCACTGACCTGCCATCAAGTGGTGACTCCTACAGCTCAGTTGGGGCCGATTTCCAACCCAAGAAGGTTCCGACTACAGCAAACCCATTGGGAACCGTATTCCCCGGGTTGACCTATAACGAAAGTGGGAAACCGAATTGGGTCGGTCATTTCATCACGAAGTATCGCCCCGGACCGCTGTTCGATCCCGCGAAGAGCCAACAAGATCAAGCGTACTTGGACCACCCCTTACTCATCCACGATTATGCGACTGGCGGTGCTACAGTGAACATCGTGATGTCACAGATTCGGCGACATTTCCTGGAAAACGCTGGGAAGAAACCGGAATGGGCGCCTTGGACAGCTGAAGACTCGCTATTTGGTAAGCGCCCATCGTTATGCTCGTGGACTTTTAGGTTCATTTCTTGGAACAGTTACGTGGGTGGGAATCAACGACTGCGCGTGAGGAGTTACATCCACATACGATAGGCGTCGGAATGTGACATCCCCTCCAGGTACCAGAAAACCCATCAAGATAACCTGAAAAGGTTGTTCTCCGGTTTAGAGCTAGTCTACCAGACTGGTGCCAGAAATTTCATGTTTGTCGACGTGCCACCGATACAGCGGTCCCCAGCTGGAAGTCAGTGATCTTCAACTCTCCTTGATTAATTTTGCATGTACTGACATCGAGCAGCAAGGGGCCATTCGAAATCGACTTCGTACGATAATTGGAACATCGCCCTTTCCGACGCGGTAAACAAGTTCATCACAGAGCATTCGGACTCTACGGTGTTGGTGTACTCTTCTGCGGCGACATTCAACAAGATCTTGGATGAACCTGTTTCGCTAGGGTTCAAGGCAGAAGATGTGGATAGTTTTGGGGGAACTATATGGTGCGATCTCTTACATCCGACGAGTCAGGTCCACGATGTGGTCGCTCGGGAGATTGCGCAATTTCTTGAGGGGATTCCCCCTTCCAATCAGCAGGAAGTGGAGGTGCCCCCGAATACGAGTGGATTATAACTCCCTCTCCCAATTCAATTTACTTGGATGCACGATCTTTTTTTTTTCTACTTGAGCAAGCATTTTTTGAGTGGTAACTGTACGATTCACTTGAGGGCAAGATTTGACTTGGCGCCGAAGGTGGGAACAGTGCCACTGGCTATGCAGGGACTTATAAACGCCCATTGTCCCCTTGTTATGGATCATCATCAATTCAGCACCCACAAATTTAGCTCTCTCTCTCTCCCCCATCCACCAAACCCTTCAATCCGTTTATTATGTCGCAAGCGATGCAAGTCGGGCCTACCTGGCTTGGATTTCACAAAATATCCCGGCTATTCATCTTGTACGTCATCGTCCGTTCACAGTGGCAGGTTGGTGCAAAATTACTGCGGTCTAACGAGACGTTCAGCGGCGATTCATACAGCGCGGTCGGCACGAACTCTATTGGAAGAGTTGAACCCAACGCCAAGTTGCCACTGGGCGTTCCGTTTCCTGGCACGACCTATAACGAGCCCGGACTGCCTAATTGGGTTGGACATCTGATCACCAAATACTCCCCGCGCTCACATCGCTATCGTCCTGGAGCTTGGATACAAGATCGAAAATATAAAGCCGACCCGTTGCTCGTCTATGATTACGCTGCGGGTGGTGCTATGGTAAGTACAGTGATTAATCAGATCAGGGAACAGTTTCTTCCTGTAGCTGGTCAAAATATGGGATCGGGTTCTTGGAATCAGAGCAACTCGTTGTTCGGTAAGCCTACGATCCCTTGGGCGCATTTCTACGACTTTAAATTTGACATGTTCTGAAATAGTTACATGGGTTGGAATCAATGACTCTGCGTATGTCCCACTCCCGTTGTTTGACGCTCGGAAGTTGACGAAAACTAGCTTCAATATAGATCCTGCGGCGACTATTGAAGCACTTTTCAACGAGCAGGAGGCGTTGTATACCTCTGGTGCCCGTAATTTCCTGTTTATTGATGTGCCACCGATGCACAGGTCGCCGAGCGGTCAGTGCAGTGATGTCATACTTGCTACGGGAACGCTGACAACTGTCTTTCCAGCCATGAAACCGGGGAGAAAGCCCTCCTCAGCTCCTATTGATAATTGGAATTCGCACCTTCGCCTTGCAATGGAGTCATTTTTTGCAAGACACGAAGACATCACGCTGTTCCTCTTCGCATCATCGGTGCTGTTCGACCGGATACTTGACGATCCAGTCACGGAAGGATTTACTGAAGTTGATGTGGACAAGTCCGGGGGTGGGATCTGGAAGGATTGGATTCACCCGACAAGCAAAGTTCATGCGGCTGTCGCAAAGGAATTGGCAGAGTTTTTGGGTGGGGTGAAAGCTAGACACTAGACGGAACGAGACATTAGTGTACCCAACGTAAAACTGACATCTTCAGTGTCAGTACAATTGTTTCTTTGTACCCTGTAAAGTCAAACGCAGTTTGTGAAAGACCGGTTCCAAGCTGAGCTGACGGCGACGCGATCGCCGAGTCACGTGTTACTGTGGGGAATCGTTTTGGCCAAAGCGTCCGAAGGCGGGGTACCATGTCCTGCAGCTGCGTTCAGGCGCTCCTGCGGCCAAACTCATCTCCTCTTTATTCATATATCAAGGGAATACCCCGATAGCTGTATCAGCTCTCATGCCGTCGTGGTACCCATCATGGATGCCAACCCTGCCAACTCTTAACCTATCCCTTCCTGTCGCCCTTCAGAGCAAATTTATCTCCTTCGCATTAAAGAGAGCGCTCGGTCAATTCATCAAACCAGGCCAATTGGACACCCATCAAATAGACACCCAGATTGGTTCCGGATTTGTCGAAATCAAGGATTTGGAACTCGATGATAAGGTACGTGTTGCTCGGAACTGGAGTTAACGAACCACGCGTACTGAAATCGACGCGTAGGCAATAAACCTACTCCTCAGCGATCTCCCATTACGACTTCACGATGGATTTGTGTCTTCCTTGGTCGTTCGCATACCATGGCCAAACCCACTAACATCCACTGTTGGAGTGTCATTTGACTCCGTTCACCTCGTGTTCCATCTCCTGCCCACCACCCCATCACCGTCACAGCCTGGCCACGGGCTTGCGGACTCAGTCGCCACCATATCAGACTCTGTGACATCTGTAGCGGAGTCCTTCGTTCATGATGAACTTTCTCCCAAAGAGGGAGTAGGCCTCTTTCAATCCATCCGTTCCAACTTTTCACGCCCCCCTTCGCGTGCTGAGAACCTACCAGGGGATATCAATCCATTTGGCTCAACTATTGACGATGGCACTCGAACAGCAGAGGTAGATCCCGCCGGAGTGTCAATATTTGCTACTCTCTTTGAACGACTCATCGCCCGGTTTGAATTTGCGGCAGCCAACATCAAGGCTACTATCATCGACGCTGATAACATGCGCATCACAATGACTCTGGACGAACTCATATATCGAACAGAGGCAAAGGATGTTCCGCCCGGTTCCCCTCGCCAAGAAGCCTCAATAGGCGAGACGCGTTCTTTGTCTTTAGCTGGGTTCACAGTTGCTGTAAACGACCTACGACAATCCCAGCCTCAGTTCAACTCGGGATCATACTCTACCATTAGGGAGTCGCCGTTCGAAGATCCATTTGACAGTTCACCCCCGCTTTCTCGAAGATCATCCTCGTCCTCTTTAGACGAGGAAACACACCTGGCGATGTCCCAGTCGCTCGCCTTCCTGCCACCTCGCCCATCATCTCCTCCAGAATCCGTAGCAAGCAGCATGTATCAAAGTGCCACCTCCGATATCCTTGGAAGCGAAGCTGACCATCCGATCACTCGCCGCGAGGGCACGCCCACTCCCGAAGTTCCATTTCAAACGGCCCAAAGTGACAAGATGGCAGATACGAACTCAAAGGCAAAGACGATCATGAAGAATGACGACGTGATTCTTTCGTTTGGGTCCGCCCCAGTCGTCTTACGAATGACAACCCCGCCTCCTGTACAGGAAGAGCCTCGAGCTTCGTCAAGTGCTGCAACCGAGCGTGGGACCCTTGAGACGTCGCTTACAATGGGCGTTCTTGCCGTTTCCTTACGTGCATGGCATCTGCGGGGTTTGACACAACTCTCCACGGCCTTTTCGTCCCATATCCTAGCGGCCCGCCCACCTGTTACTCCCCCCAGCGATGTCCCTAAAGGAGCTCCCACAATCTTTGAGATGGCTTTGCGTGCTTCCATACAAGCGCGCGGCATCGTCGCCCTCGTCCTGCCGACCTCGGAGCTGGATGAGCCAAATCAATCTCTATTCGAAACTGGTATCCGCCAGTTCTATTCGCAACCCCTTTCTCCCCCCTCATTACCTCACGACTACGTACGTTTGCAGCTTGAAGGAATTGGAGGCTCAGCATCGACGAAAAGCCTGAATTCTCCCAGCGGACAGCCATTGATGGATCGTCTACAACTTGGGATCACTTTGAAGGATCTCTCCGTTTTGGTTTTCCACCCCCCAAGTGGTGTAGATAGTCCGCCAAGCGCTTCGCCAATCATCATCACAGATCGCCATCTTCTTTCTCAATACAGTTCGGATCACGTCGCTCCTGGCCTTCATCCGACTGCCAGTGGAACATCAACAGAACTTCCTATGTTTGAAGTTGTGGATTGGACGCGTTTGGAACCAAGCGGCAGCACGAAGCTTTCGCAATGGCGAACGAAGGAAAAACACAAACAAGCGAAACGAGAAAGTGGAAGATTCGTTGATCGCCATACCCCGTCATCATCTCCACGGTCCCCCGGGTTGCGTGGATACCAAGGAAATGATGCCATTCCAGCCATGCCCGCGCTTCGTTTGGAGATGTCGACCAAGGCTGCTAGCCACTCCAAGAAACGAAAGAGTGGAAGTGAGCTGACGAGGCATCTTGAAATCAATATTTCTCCCCTTCATCTCTTCGTGGATTTGGAGGTCATGTTGCGAGAAAACGGTCTCAAACGGTTTTTCGAGGACCTTACGGGCGATGGAGTGGGTTTGAGTCCAGGCGAGGAAGGTGTTCGCGACCGCGGTGATGATGATGACGATGGTGACGAAAGCGATTCCCCTCCTTTGACTCCGAAGGCGAAAAGTATTAGAGAGAGGGAAATGGAGCGCAAGAGGCTTGAGAATCTTGTTCTTGAAGACCTGGACCTTGGCTATGAATACCAAACGAAGGGTGCTCCTACAGTGTCCTTGGACAAAAGGCCTAAACGTGTGAGTTGCTCCTTGGTGTTTTTCGGCTTGCTGATTCACGACTGTATCCAGCGCCGGAAACAAATAACAACCCAAATGACCACCAGCATAACACTGGCGATGATACGAGTAGAGGTGAGGTGTCCGCCCCCTCCCTCGCGACACCCGCGATCCGGCGCCTTTGTCCTCGACCTGCACAAATTAAACGTTACATCCGGGTTTACACCAAAAGTTCCGAGCACTAGATTCGCGATATCCGACCAACCAGAAACATCGCCCCCTCCTGTTGATGTGCTGTACGGCGTTGAGCTCGCACGGATTGTGTTTGGGTATGCCGATGTTGGAGAATCAGTTGCTCGAACGTTCCTTTCTATAGGATCTCTTGGCCTACCGGTCGCGATGGGCGGGCCAGACGAGGAGCTCGATGCCGCACTCTCACCTCGTATCTCGATAACCCGGACTCGGCCTGCCTCATCAGAGCTTCCTGGCGCCATGGTGATCATTGTCGACGTCCCTTCAATACACCTGGAAGTCTCCAAACCGTTGGTTGATGGATTGCAATATTGGGCTGATGACATCATTCAATACCTTGATCGGACAGTTTATGCTGGAAGGGAGATCAACAGACTGAATCCAGATGCAAGTGTTCTAGGCAGTCGGTACTTTGCCCGATCGGGTCATGCGAGCTCGACCGCTTCGGGGACTGCTTCACAGCCGGGAAACGCGGAAATGGTGATAAAGTCAACGATATCTGAAGGTTTATTCCTTGATTCCTCGTTGTTGACTTCTTTTCACTCACGTTATGGCTCCCGCAGCGTTCATTCGCGTTCATCTTCCGAGAGCCAAGGAAGGCAATGCGGTTCGCCCGTTTGATATACAAGCTTCTGACCTTGACGTTCTTGCTGAGTTGAAGCCGGAGGGGAAGGTACGAGAGTGTCCATTCTCCTCGAG
>CEMH01202244.1:0-11487 GCA_001179725.1 Macrocystidia cucumis | reverse complement strand
CTCGAGGAGAATGGACACTCTCGTACCTTCCCCTCCGGCTTCAACTCAGCAAGAACGTCAAGGTCAGAAGCTTGTATATCAAACGGGCGAACCGCATTGCCTTCCTTGGCTCTCGGAAGATGAACGCGAATGAACGCTGCGGGAGCCATAACGTGAGTGAAAAGAAGTCAACAACGAGGAATCAAGGAATAAACCTTCAGATATCGTTGACTTTATCACCATTTCCGCGTTTCCCGGCTGTGAAGCAGTCCCCGAAGCGGTCGAGCTCGCATGACCCGATCGGGCAAAGTACCGACTGCCTAGAACACTTGCATCTGGATTCAGTCTGTTGATCTCCCTTCCAGCATAAACTGTCCGATCAAGGTATTGAATGATGTCATCAGCCCAATATTGCAATCCATCAACCAACGGTTTGGAGACTTCCAGGTGTATTGAAGGGACGTCGACAATGATCACCATGGCGCCAGGAAGCTCTGATGAGGCAGGCCGAGTCCGGGTTATCGAGATACGAGGTGAGAGTGCGGCATCGAGCTCCTCGTCTGGCCCGCCCATCGCGACCGGTAGGCCAAGAGATCCTATAGAAAGGAACGTTCGAGCAACTGATTCTCCAACATCGGCATACCCAAACACAATCCGTGCGAGCTCAACGCCGTACAGCACATCAACAGGAGGGGGCGATGTTTCTGGTTGGTCGGATATCGCGAATCTAGTGCTCGGAACTTTTGGTGTAAACCCGGATGTAACGTTTAATTTGTGCAGGTCGAGGACAAAGGCGCCGGATCGCGGGTGTCGCGAGGGAGGGGGCGGACACCTCACCTCTACTCGTATCATCGCCAGTGTTATGCTGGTGGTCATTTGGGTTGTTATTTGTTTCCGGCGCTGGATACAGTCGTGAATCAGCAAGCCGAAAAACACCAAGGAGCAACTCACACGTTTAGGCCTTTTGTCCAAGGACACTGTAGGAGCACCCTTCGTTTGGTATTCATAGCCAAGGTCCAGGTCTTCAAGAACAAGATTCTCAAGCCTCTTGCGCTCCATTTCCCTCTCTCTAATACTTTTCGCCTTCGGAGTCAAAGGAGGGGAATCGCTTTCGTCACCATCGTCATCATCATCACCGCGGTCGCGAACACCTTCCTCGCCTGGACTCAAACCCACTCCATCGCCCGTAAGGTCCTCGAAAAACCGTTTGAGACCGTTTTCTCGCAACATGACCTCCAAATCCACGAAGAGATGAAGGGGAGAAATATTGATTTCAAGATGCCTCGTCAGCTCACTTCCACTCTTTCGTTTCTTGGAGTGGCTAGCAGCCTTGGTCGACATCTCCAAACGAAGCGCGGGCATGGCTGGAATGGCATCATTTCCTTGGTATCCACGCAACCCGGGGGACCGTGGAGATGATGACGGGGTATGGCGATCAACGAATCTTCCACTTTCTCGTTTCGCTTGTTTGTGTTTTTCCTTCGTTCGCCATTGCGAAAGCTTCGTGCTGCCGCTTGGTTCCAAACGCGTCCAATCCACAACTTCAAACATAGGAAGTTCTGTTGATGTTCCACTGGCAGTCGGATGAAGGCCAGGAGCGACGTGATCCGAACTGTATTGAGAAAGAAGATGGCGATCTGTGATGATGATTGGCGAAGCGCTTGGCGGACTATCTACACCACTTGGGGGGTGGAAAACCAAAACGGAGAGATCCTTCAAAGTGATCCCAAGTTGTAGACGATCCATCAATGGCTGTCCGCTGGGAGAATTCAGGCTTTTCGTCGATGCTGAGCCTCCAATTCCTTCAAGCTGCAAACGTACGTAGTCGTGAGGTAATGAGGGGGGAGAAAGGGGTTGCGAATAGAACTGGCGGATACCAGTTTCGAATAGAGATTGATTTGGCTCATCCAGCTCCGAGGTCGGCAGGACGAGGGCGACGATGCCGCGCGCTTGTATGGAAGCACGCAAAGCCATCTCAAAGATTGTGGGAGCTCCTTTAGGGACATCGCTGGGGGGAGTAACAGGTGGGCGGGCCGCTAGGATATGGGACGAAAAGGCCGTGGAGAGTTGTGTCAAACCCCGCAGATGCCATGCACGTAAGGAAACGGCAAGAACGCCCATTGTAAGCGACGTCTCAAGGGTCCCACGCTCGGTTGCAGCACTTGACGAAGCTCGAGGCTCTTCCTGTACAGGAGGCGGGGTTGTCATTCGTAAGACGACTGGGGCGGACCCAAACGAAAGAATCACGTCGTCATTCTTCATGATCGTCTTTGCCTTTGAGTTCGTATCTGCCATCTTGTCACTTTGGGCCGTTTGAAATGGAACTTCGGGAGTGGGCGTGCCCTCGCGGCGAGTGATCGGATGGTCAGCTTCGCTTCCAAGGATATCGGAGGTGGCACTTTGATACATGCTGCTTGCTACGGATTCTGGAGGAGATGATGGGCGAGGTGGCAGGAAGGCGAGCGACTGGGACATCGCCAGGTGTGTTTCCTCGTCTAAAGAGGACGAGGATGATCTTCGAGAAAGCGGGGGTGAACTGTCAAATGGATCTTCGAACGGCGACTCCCTAATGGTAGAGTATGATCCCGAGTTGAACTGAGGCTGGGATTGTCGTAGGTCGTTTACAGCAACTGTGAACCCAGCTAAAGACAAAGAACGCGTCTCGCCTATTGAGGCTTCTTGGCGAGGGGAACCGGGCGGAACATCCTTTGCCTCTGTTCGATATATGAGTTCGTCCAGAGTCATTGTGATGCGCATGTTATCAGCGTCGATGATAGTAGCCTTGATGTTGGCTGCCGCAAATTCAAACCGGGCGATGAGTCGTTCAAAGAGAGTAGCAAATATTGACACTCCGGCGGGATCTACCTCTGCTGTTCGAGTGCCATCGTCAATAGTTGAGCCAAATGGATTGATATCCCCTGGTAGGTTCTCAGCACGCGAAGGGGGGCGTGAAAAGTTGGAACGGATGGATTGAAAGAGGCCTACTCCCTCTTTGGGAGAAAGTTCATCATGAACGAAGGACTCCGCTACAGATGTCACAGAGTCTGATATGGTGGCGACTGAGTCCGCAAGCCCGTGGCCAGGCTGTGACGGTGATGGGGTGGTGGGCAGGAGATGGAACACGAGGTGAACGGAGTCAAATGACACTCCAACAGTGGATGTTAGTGGGTTTGGCCATGGTATGCGAACGACCAAGGAAGACACAAATCCATCGTGAAGTCGTAATGGGAGATCGCTGAGGAGTAGGTTTATTGCCTACGCGTCGATTTCAGTACGCGTGGTTCGTTAACTCCAGTTCCGAGCAACACGTACCTTATCATCGAGTTCCAAATCCTTGATTTCGACAAATCCGGAACCAATCTGGGTGTCTATTTGATGGGTGTCCAATTGGCCTGGTTTGATGAATTGACCGAGCGCTCTCTTTAATGCGAAGGAGATAAATTTGCTCTGAAGGGCGACAGGAAGGGATAGGTTAAGAGTTGGCAGGGTTGGCATCCATGATGGGTACCACGACGGCATGAGAGCTGATACAGCTATCGGGGTATTCCCTTGATATATGAATAAAGAGGAGATGAGTTTGGCCGCAGGAGCGCCTGAACGCAGCTGCAGGACATGGTACCCCGCCTTCGGACGCTTTGGCCAAAACGATTCCCCACAGTAACACGTGACTCGGCGATCGCGTCGCCGTCAGCTCAGCTTGGAACCGGTCTTTCACAAACTGCGTTTGACTTTACAGGGTACAAAGAAACAATTGTACTGACACTGAAGATGTCAGTTTTACGTTGGGTACACTAATGTCTCGTTCCGTCTAGTGTCTAGCTTTCACCCCACCCAAAAACTCTGCCAATTCCTTTGCGACAGCCGCATGAACTTTGCTTGTCGGGTGAATCCAATCCTTCCAGATCCCACCCCCGGACTTGTCCACATCAACTTCAGTAAATCCTTCCGTGACTGGATCGTCAAGTATCCGGTCGAACAGCACCGATGATGCGAAGAGGAACAGCGTGATGTCTTCGTGTCTTGCAAAAAATGACTCCATTGCAAGGCGAAGGTGCGAATTCCAATTATCAATAGGAGCTGAGGAGGGCTTTCTCCCCGGTTTCATGGCTGGAAAGACAGTTGTCAGCGTTCCCGTAGCAAGTATGACATCACTGCACTGACCGCTCGGCGACCTGTGCATCGGTGGCACATCAATAAACAGGAAATTACGGGCACCAGAGGTATACAACGCCTCCTGCTCGTTGAAAAGTGCTTCAATAGTCGCCGCAGGATCTATATTGAAGCTAGTTTTCGTCAACTTCCGAGCGTCAAACAACGGGAGTGGGACATACGCAGAGTCATTGATTCCAACCCATGTAACTATTTCAGAACATGTCAAATTTAAAGTCGTAGAAATGCGCCCAAGGGATCGTAGGCTTACCGAACAACGAGTTGCTCTGATTCCAAGAACCCGATCCCATATTTTGACCAGCTACAGGAAGAAACTGTTCCCTGATCTGATTAATCACTGTACTTACCATAGCACCACCCGCAGCGTAATCATAGACGAGCAACGGGTCGGCTTTATATTTTCGATCTTGTATCCAAGCTCCAGGACGATAGCGATGTGAGCGCGGGGAGTATTTGGTGATCAGATGTCCAACCCAATTAGGCAGTCCGGGCTCGTTATAGGTCGTGCCAGGAAACGGAACGCCCAGTGGCAACTTGGCGTTGGGTTCAACTCTTCCAATAGAGTTCGTGCCGACCGCGCTGTATGAATCGCCGCTGAACGTCTCGTTAGACCGCAGTAATTTTGCACCAACCTGCCACTGTGAACGGACGATGACGTACAAGATGAATAGCCGGGATATTTTGTGAAATCCAAGCCAGGTAGGCCCGACTTGCATCGCTTGCGACATAATAAACGGATTGAAGGGTTTGGTGGATGGGGGAGAGAGAGAGAGCTAAATTTGTGGGTGCTGAATTGATGATGATCCATAACAAGGGGACAATGGGCGTTTATAAGTCCCTGCATAGCCAGTGGCACTGTTCCCACCTTCGGCGCCAAGTCAAATCTTGCCCTCAAGTGAATCGTACAGTTACCACTCAAAAAATGCTTGCTCAAGTAGAAAAAAAAAAGATCGTGCATCCAAGTAAATTGAATTGGGAGAGGGAGTTATAATCCACTCGTATTCGGGGGCACCTCCACTTCCTGCTGATTGGAAGGGGGAATCCCCTCAAGAAATTGCGCAATCTCCCGAGCGACCACATCGTGGACCTGACTCGTCGGATGTAAGAGATCGCACCATATAGTTCCCCCAAAACTATCCACATCTTCTGCCTTGAACCCTAGCGAAACAGGTTCATCCAAGATCTTGTTGAATGTCGCCGCAGAAGAGTACACCAACACCGTAGAGTCCGAATGCTCTGTGATGAACTTGTTTACCGCGTCGGAAAGGGCGATGTTCCAATTATCGTACGAAGTCGATTTCGAATGGCCCCTTGCTGCTCGATGTCAGTACATGCAAAATTAATCAAGGAGAGTTGAAGATCACTGACTTCCAGCTGGGGACCGCTGTATCGGTGGCACGTCGACAAACATGAAATTTCTGGCACCAGTCTGGTAGACTAGCTCTAAACCGGAGAACAACCTTTTCAGGTTATCTTGATGGGTTTTCTGGTACCTGGAGGGGATGTCACATTCCGACGCCTATCGTATGTGGATGTAACTCCTCACGCGCAGTCGTTGATTCCCACCCACGTAACTGTTCCAAGAAATGAACCTAAAAGTCCACGAGCATAACGATGGGCGCTTACCAAATAGCGAGTCTTCAGCTGTCCAAGGCGCCCATTCCGGTTTCTTCCCAGCGTTTTCCAGGAAATGTCGCCGAATCTGTGACATCACGATGTTCACTGTAGCACCGCCAGTCGCATAATCGTGGATGAGTAAGGGGTGGTCCAAGTACGCTTGATCTTGTTGGCTCTTCGCGGGATCGAACAGCGGTCCGGGGCGATACTTCGTGATGAAATGACCGACCCAATTCGGTTTCCCACTTTCGTTATAGGTCAACCCGGGGAATACGGTTCCCAATGGGTTTGCTGTAGTCGGAACCTTCTTGGGTTGGAAATCGGCCCCAACTGAGCTGTAGGAGTCACCACTTGATGGCAGGTCAGTGAATGCACAGAGTCGATCAGTCATAAATCCTGGCCTCACAAAATGAACAAATGCGTAATCTGACTCAGCCCACGCCAGGACGCTCCAACTCGAAGGACACTCGACATGGTTGCAACGAGGCAAGAGAAGTTGAGTATATTACATAATACACAATGGCCTTTCGCGCCGCAACGATTTCGTTAAAAACGCCGCTCACTCTTGAAATCGAAAAAGTACAACGAAATCGGAACCCGCAACGATTGAGCCACGTCCCAAAACTCTCCTTCAAAGGCAGGCATAGTGTTCTTCATCAATCGTACGTCGCACAAGTTTCGCGTCAACCAGATGATCCAACGCGCCACTGCAGATTACCAGTGAGTAAACCACTTGCGCTGGTACATTCAACGACACTCACAGAAACTCTGGCATACTCAAGCCTTTATATCGAGTTCTGATCTGCTGCGCGATAATGACGACGGAGAGGCCTTCCCAAACAGGTTCGTCCCTAAAGCGTTTCGCACTGGGTGATTCTGTTGGTTTTGGGTAGATGGAAGGGCTGCTAGGACCAGTCGGCGGAACGGCGTTCTGGATACACAAAATAATATCCCGTTCCAAAGCAGACAACTGAGAAAACGGGTCTCGTCGAGGAGAGTTCATAGACTTGGCAAAGGGAGATTGTCTCTGCGGATTTGCTTTTGGAGTGACTGGAGGGCGTTTCTCTCCAGTCAGCGACATGGCGCGCATAGGTGTTGTAGGTGATCGGAGTTCATTAGATGGTCGCTTAACGGTGGGAGAACTGAGCTTCGAGGGCGTTCGTATGGGATTAAGCAGAGCCTCTTCCGCTTCCAACCTCGCCAACGCAGCGTCAATGTCGTCAACGGCCTCAAGAGGCACCGACAAACTGGACGCGATTACGATTGGTGGAGAGGAAAGTAAAGGGCGTGAAGGCGTGAGAGCTGGTCCGCGTAATGGGGTCGTCTGAGGCGGAGAACGAGTCCAAAGAGGTGATGAAACAGTCGATCCGGCGCGATTAGGCCTGTGGGGAGTGACCGGGAGTGATCTGGGAGGTGACGGGCCACCACTTTCAGAGCGATGGAAACTCGCTTTAGCGACTGCGGCTTCAACGATGTCCCTTGGCTAAATATTGATGAGATTCTAACCTAGTCCGAAAAGGAAGCTGTCTCACTGGTGGTCCGTGTTTGATCTCCAGTTTTTCCACCATTGCCTTCAAAAGGTGAAACGAAACCTCATTGAAATCAGCAACTGGTCGAACGCCCAGCACGCGGATTGACTTGATGGCTTTGTATTCATCAAGGGTTCCCACCACGCGCACATACCCAAACTCGCTGCAACGAAGACCATCAGCCCATACACCTGACAAAAGGGGGGAATGATAATAGTACGGGCAAGGGATTTCCTCGGCGTCGTTCACCCAAAGGGTGCCGTTGATTTTTCCGGTGCCATCGTCTAAAACTAACTCAAGACCACCGGGAATCAGCCTTTGAAACGCGAGATTCGCGACAAGGACAGCCTAGGCGAAAGAAGTTTCAATCGGAGTTCAGCTCGGGTTTGATGTGAAAGACCTTAATGAGGGGTTGTTGATCAACAAAGAATGCTTCCACATTTGACGAGCGCTTCGCATTGATCAGCTGGCTTACAGTAACATGCCGGACAGTGGTGACGTGAGCGATTTGTTCTGCTCGGAAGTCAGTTAGCTCGTTGCACCCAAGCAGTATCTATAACGAACACACCTGAGGCCATCGATTATCTTTCGGAACGACTAGGACGAGCGGGAATGTGGGAAAAGAAGCGAGTTGTGAGTTCATCTGTGTGGTTACCAGTGGCTCTTGTCAAAGGTCCGTAAACGTCAAAGTGGCGGCAAACTCCGATTTCTGCAGAGTCACCATCGGAGGTCTTGCAATGATAACATTGAAAATACAGCTAATAAATCGAAATCGAAAGCAAATTCATACTACATAGCAAGTGCAAAATGTGATTCATCCACAGTAGTGAACAAGTTCCCACTGTCCATCAAAGCGTCCAATGCCTCGCTGGGTTTTGGGAAGTCTTGTCAGAACTTGAAGTGAATCCGATTTATAGAGCTTCACCTTAATTTTTGGGCATCAGCTTTGGAAGACATTGCTCGCGCAATGCTTGACACATTCACCCCCGTTGTACTAGGCGGTTGTGCCGCGATATATTCCACAATACTCTTTTGCAATGGAGGCAAGTGGCTGAATTCATCCTTTGCTGCTGGTGCGTGCGAACCTGCCGAATAAGCTGAGACGCCTCCTCCAGACTGCCCCGCAGCAACATTCGCAACGTTTGGCTGGAAAGATAAGTTCGCATTCAGATGGTACGAACGGTTTGTTTGTTCCCGACTCACTGCCCCACGTTCATGTACGAACACCGTATAGACCGCGTCCAAAAGATGATGATAGACTTCATGAATGTTCGCTACTGGCCGGATATGCGTTGCATTGACATAGCGCTTGTTTCCAAAAGTCTTGAGCGCGCCGATGACGCGAACGTACGTGTTTTCTCTTGAGCCGCAAAAAAAAAACCCCCGCGGTTTTAGGAGGGTGAAACTTGAAGATAATCAAACTCACTCGATCCCATTCCATTTTCCCGAATCTGCTTGACTCCCAGGATCAACCCAATGACGGGCTTCGATCTGCCCGGAGCCATCATCAATGGTGAAAACGCAATTGGTCGTTTGTGGCAGAATACTGATAACCTGCCCCACTAGCGAGACCTGATCAAATTGGGGCTGAATTAGTGAAGCCAGCTAACGCAATTTGGGTCTTGCTTGCCTGTCCAATCTCATGGCCGTCCACCTTCCAATCTGCATCTGTATGATCCTGCGTTGCCCTCAATGTCTGCTGCACAGTCAGTGGCTGTAGGGCTTGCGCAGCTTCGCTTCGCTACTCTCGTCAATCCGCGTCAGAAGGTGCTGCAAGCTCAATAAGGAGTGAACGAACCCTGAACCCACCAGGACTTCCAGTGTTACTGAATGGTGATCCTCCGACTGGTACGTAGCCGCCACCTCCTCCAAAATCCCCTAGAGAAAAGTTTTTAGCTGACTGCCGTTGAGTGAAAGAGTGTGAACTGACGTTGGCTCATGGTCAGCGTTAGTTTTCGTTGGAAGTCAGAGAGAGAGAGAGAAAACAAGTGTGACAGTCTCAGAACGCGTCAAAACGAGGATGTCACGCGAATTAAGACGCGACGAACAAGCAATGCCAAATAAGGCGTGTCTGCCTCTCCTCCGTTTAAATCGGCCCCCTAATTTTGACAGCCATCCTCATGAGCTGGGGCCGCGTTACGTTCAGACTCTCTCGGTGTTTGACTATTGATGCTCATTGGCGTCAAGAACCTTATGATTCATTCAATTTGGTTGGTCATAGCTTTGTTCAACCCTTGGTCACCTCCATTCCAAGGTTCTTTGTTTCCTTTTTCCATTCTTGCACAATTCTTTGGCTCTCCGTCATACTGCATCTGATCGCGAATTCATCTCCTCCGTTTTCTCTTGAGCGCTTTGCTCACCTGCTTCAAGACAACATGAACAGGCTATACAATTTGGACGTTTTCCAGTTTGAATCCCCAACTTTTTGGGACCCAATTGGTAACGTTTGCAAGCCCACAGTCTCCCCGCAGTCACTGTCCAAAACTCTCTCATAACGCTACAAGGCACTGCATATTTGTCTTGACTCTGGACAGGGGTTCAAGGTCGGATGTACCAGTCACCTGCTGCGACTATGGCCCGGATTCCGTACCGACTTTGGCAGGCAATCATACTATTTGCTTGATTTGTCCAGATACTGCGCCAAGCTGTAAACCCACACAGAGCCAACCTACTGGTTTCACCAGGGGAACATCTCACAGACTCACGTATAATGTCAACTCGCAGATTTATCGACTATCGGAAAGACGATTCTCCGAGTTCCTGGAATTCAATGTTTCGTTGCCGTTCCTACCTCTCAGGTTATTTTGCCACGTTTGGCGCGCAGGATCTTCTCGCCTTCTTCTCCTTACTTTCCAATGGGATCTTGGACAGCTGATACGTTTGGACACGAACGAGTGTATCGACGGCCACTCGGGCTAACAGAGTCCACCTTCTACTACGACAGCCAAATCAGCGGCGTCTCAGATACTGTCCAGCACGCGGAAGTAGAAATATCTCATGAAGGTGATCGGCACCTCTTCAGCGAGGACAACATGCTGCGCTCATGGTCACTCATGAAACGGCAGTTCCCCCTACTCGGAGCTCGACTCGAAAGAGGCCACGATAACAAGGTCTATTTCGCCATAGTGGAAAATCGGTTGCAAAAAGCCTCAAAGATCAACGAGGTCCTCTTCGATGTATGCTCCAGTAGCCAAGATGCCCGCGCGTTCATACTCGACCTATTGAACGGACCAAGGGTTCTGGACGACAATCACACCGCGCGCGTTTACATTCTGCGCCCATCAGGCACATACCCTCGATCGTTCCATATCATCTTACACGCAGCGCACTGTATTGCAGACGTTCTGGGAGGCATGGCCCTCTTGAAGTCGTTTCTCCAAACTATGGTTGACCCCGAATATCCCGCAACAGTCGTTCCATTGCACGATCGTTTACAGTTGGCTGTACCGATTGAAATGTTGACGTCCACATCAAAATTAGACATCACCCGCCAGAGATGGCATCTTTTAATCGCTTCTGCTGTCCAGAGTAATCGGCGAAGGTGCATTCAGGTAAACCTTCTTCCCTCTTCATTATTGACCCACGTAGTGCTGACCTTGTTTTGATACGATGAATTGCAGGGTGGGCACACTCTCCCGCGAAGAGGCCTGAGCGAAACAAGCACACCAGTAGGACAAGCTGCCGCAAGATCCCAATCACTCGACATCTCCCTCCCTGTTGTGTTATCCCAGACGATTCTCAAAACCTGTCGAGCACGCCAGATCACCCTTGGTGCAGCCCAACCTATCCTCGCCCAAGTTGCTTTAACCCGTTTTCTTTGCCGTCGCTACCTTCGCGGCGACATCACTCAAGAAGAATGGGATTTCCGAAAGCGAGAACCGACGTTCTCTGCTGGTCCCATCAATGTCCGACCTCGTCTCGACGAACAGTGGCTTAAACAAGGCGGAGGAGAGAACGTCTCTCTCGGCATCAGGTTTTTCGTAGCGAAACTCCCATTCATGCCACTAGGGTCAGCAACAGGCCTCAAACCTGGCGATGAGCTCCCAACTTACGAACAGCTATTATCCCCAGAAAGGTTTTTCTTGCGAACAAGGTCCGTTAAAAAACAAATGATGGACGCGGTTCTTCATCCGTTGTTCTTCGACTTGGGCGCTGCAGACTTGCGACCGCTGCTTGAAACACGTACGGCGGC
>CEMH01202243.1:0-12921 GCA_001179725.1 Macrocystidia cucumis | reverse complement strand
GGAAAGTGGCTAAAAAAGTGACCCCTACGATATCTCGACGCAGCAGTACGACCCAGGCGCTGAAGTCAGTAGCCGAGGTGATTCTCAGCCCTTCCAGTGCAAACCGATAACGATAATCAGTTAAAAGGAAACTGCCTTCGAGCTATAAATCTCCAACGAGAACTAGGGACAGAACTTGAGTGCTGGGTCGCGTTTGTCGGTCGAATTGGCGGTTAACCTGAGGTAGGCTTTTTCTTCAAACTACGCTGAGCGCTAAGAGCTGGTCTAGTGGACGCGTCTTTCTTCGGTGAGCATCGATTTTACATGTTGTAACACCCTTATCACACGTGGGAGATGCGGGGTGTCGAAGTTTGCCACTGCGGATCATGACGCCAAAGCGCAATAGAAGATAAATCATGCCCTGAAGGCGTAAGCTGTTCCGACTCCACCCAGTGTTAATAGCACACGAGCACTCAAATAGGTGTCGAGCGTATTCTAATCCATGTCAAAGACCGTTGAAAACTGGATGTTGGTATCTCCGTTTTCCCGGCACATCGGACTGATTTTGCGCCTAAAGTGCACAGGAAAGACCTACGGCTGGAGTAAAAAGGTCACGCAAGCATGTTCGCCCAAATCACTACGTTGTACATTTTTCCCTTGCTTCTAAGTTTCTAATTTCTGAACACCCATTTCTATTCAAGTGAGCAATGGTATGCGGCTTTCAGTTTGGACAGCAAAGGGCCTTGTACCCCGTCCAACAGAATACGCCGTTGTCGGCGCGAGTTGTTTGAGTCTGATGGGTACCCGAGGGGCAAGCACCCATGCAGAAGGGGGCGTGGCCGATCCATGTACAAGCACCAGGGTCTGACATTGTAAGTAATTTGAGTGCTCAAACACAATGGTTCATGTGTGAAACGCTATGCTTACCAGCGCTGGCTAGTTCGGTATCCGACTCGATAGGCGACCCCAGCGCGAGATACGAGGTCGCCAACAAAACAGCTATCTTGATATTGGTGTACTTCATGACCTGGGTCGGAGGCAATGAGTTTGTCTGCGTCCATGAAGTGAGATGTACCAACGGGTTGAACTTGGTAGATGACAATCAGTGGTGTGAGAAGAGCGTTACTTTGGCTCGCTCTTCCTGTGTAGACGTCCCAGTTATTTATCCTCTCATACAGGCCTAACAATTGCAAGCATCCCGGTACTGGTGCAGACCTCCTCAGAGTCCTTGACCCAGCCAGTCGGTCAGCTTCGATAGTCGTTTTTTTTCTGACCTCGGGATCCGAAGCTTGAATCGGGGAACAGAAGAGGGATTTCAAGACAATAACAACTTATAGCACCGAAGTAACTGAGCCGAAAGTTTTGTGGTGGTTCTACAGAATTTGAACGATTCAATTACACCGCATAGAGGTGTGGCGTTCAGAGGTCGAGTCTGGTCATGCCTTGGCGCGACTAGAAACCCCAGAAGTGCAACCATCTTGTTCACTCAGTCATGCACACAGCGAAGGTGGACTGGCTCAGAAAGGCGAGTGTGGTCCTTCGACACTGCTGCACACACTGCGTATAAACACGCCACAAGTCGGTAGGGGAGAGTATGAGCCAGCTTCATGGCCCATTGACGACAAACTCGGAAACGAGTATCAGGAGATCTTCCCATTTGAGCTACGGATGCTCTGACAGGGCCGAAGGACGGCGTTTTATAGTCGGGGCAGTGTCTGTTGGTAAAATTTGCAGTGACACCAAAGTAGGGTTTTCACTTCGACTCGCGCCAAATACAAGACTTCTGATTGGTCTAGTTGGCCTGGTCCCGTTGACGTTCCAGAGAGTATTGCGTTGTGGACACTCTGCAGCATATACGTAGCATTTGAGGTGCGCTCCGAGGAAGCCGATATCGAATGAGGACCAACGTCAAAGCGCAACACAAGACAGCCCTAGGTCTCTCAGTAGGCGCGGAATCGGTCTGATTCCTGTCTGCGCCAAAAGCGCATTCGGCACCAAAAATGGGTGCCAAGCGTGTTCTAAACGGAGAGAATCACGGCGTCTGCAAACGCTAGCCTCGATATTTTGAAAACTGAGTGGAGCGAGGACGGAACGCCGGGCATGGCGCAACTGAGCAGTCTTTTGTTTCGCGCCTGGTCACAAGAGGGATCTACGGGTGAGTACGTCCGTGATGAAAGCTGGCGTCAATGAATCTTGAAACTGGGGCATTTGCTGGTGATTGTTCGAATTCGAATAGGTCGGTTTGGGCGAGGTCACCTTGTTTTGTCGGAAAAATCCAAAATAGCATATCAGCAACTGATGCGGCTGATGAGCTTATATGCCCTGATTGTTTTGTGCAGGCTGCCATATCAGCCCGGCTATCAGGTTATGTCATGTCTTATATGAACGATATCACCGATCAACCTGCCCGTCTGAGCATATCATGACCGTATCATGCCAGATCACTGCCTGTAACGCATATAAGCTCCCCCCTATATCGCCCAGCTTCATACAGATTAGTGTAAATTACTGCGGTTGACAACTGAGTAGCAAAGGCATTGCGGAGAACAAATGATTCCTAGCTTGTATATTACAACCAATTATTTACACGAAGGAGCATATCTCCGTCGATGGTGTCTAAAATATAGTGAAGTCTGGTGTTCGAATCAAAAACAGGACAAATAAGAGCTCCCCGGATGATGTATTTTGTCAATAAAAGTGAGGACTCCTGTTCTTCAGCATAGATTTGACAACCGTCCCACATTGTCGAGGGTTTCCACTTGTCATGGGTAAAAGCGCGAACTAATGCCATATCAACCACTTTGCCAGAGGGGAGCCAACATCGCAATAATGAACGGAGGCGGACAACCGTGGTTCCTGGGCAGTTATCGTTGACAATTGCGCAGTCATACCGTTCGCGATGATGAAAATCAGGATTGCAACGCAAAATATCATGAGCTTCCGTCCAGTCTTCAAGAGATTGATATCGAAGATAAAGGCATCTGAACAATTGAACCTATAGTCAATCATATTTTAGTTTTGAAAGTTGTTTAAATAAGCCTTGACTACGCACATGGATCTGATCCTCGTAACGAGGAGCTTCCTCAGGAAAATTGTTTGTGATGAAAGCACGAAGACGCTCATCAAAGGATATGAAATCACGGTTGGATGGCATGAATTCTCGTTCCATCTCTTGAGTGTTTGATCGAGCACCAAAAGGTGATCCGAAAGACCAATGCTGATCGGGAGTGTGCAATTCAACACTTTCAGCCATCGGATCATTAAGATCGGCTCGCAAACTTTGCGCCCTCGTGGCATCATCAACAGCCATACGGATGAGAGCAATCGCTTCTTGATTTTCATCAATTCTGACCATCTAAGCCAGATGGATGAGTGTTTAAATTATCGATGTGAGTAATTTGCACACCTGTTTCTCGCTGTTCTTCTTGTTTGTTTGCTGATATGCTTGAGCCGCCTCTTGTTGGAATCCCTCTCCTGGACGTGTAGACATGTTATCGGTTGTCCCTTTCCGCTGTATATCTGAAATGACGTGGGATGTGTAATGTTGCTTGAAAAACCCAAAATTCTTCCCATATTCCTTCGACACTTTCTGGAGGGGAGTCAGAATGAATCTCAGGAAACAAGTATTCCACTTGCTAGACAATATTTTTCATATTTCTCAATCAACCTCTCTAGTCGCTTGAGTCGTTGATCTGTCATGCACCTTAGTCCAATCATTATTCGGTAGCATTGATAGGTCCGGATGGCGTGGACTAGTGGTGAGTTTCGAGGAAGAAGTTGTACGACACACGGAAGTATGCACTGAGTAAACAATAGACAGTTGAATAATAACGTCATTGGCAGTATGAGAAAAGAAGGAATCACCTTCAAAATATCATAAAAGCTTTGTCCGTCAGTGAAGGAGATGGTCGAAACATGGTTGAAGTGCTTCAAATTACACCAGTATGGAAATTTGCGCATACTGCACTCAGAAAAGCTATTCAATAGGAAAAGATGTATCGAATAGACGGCATGACATACTTTGATGTGAACTGCCCTAGACTCTTGCTGCCCTCTAAAACTTTGAGAACGAGCTCCCAGATATGCTTCCCCCATTTTCCAAGATCGTCTGAATGTAATGTGTCATACGAGGATGCCGCATATGGGTCAGAGAACCGAAAGTCCCATAAAAAGTGCTGAAACTGTCAGTTGCGTTGATATAGGAGGTGAGTTAGACTGTACTTTACTTTGATATCATGCAGTCCATAGTCTTGAAGGATCTTCTCCTTTTCCGCTTTCGAATCGGCGCATGAAGCACGCTCCCAGACAGAACACATATACTCGGATGTCCGAGCTTCGAAGGACTCAGTAATGTGGCTCAATTTCGATTTGTGCACCAAGCATTTTGGACATGGATGGTTGGCGGTTGCAGCTCGACAGGCACAAAAATATGAGGCCTCTTCGCCATCTTGTGATTCAATGAGTATCCCAGGGTAAAGAATCCGGGTTACATTGTCACTACAAAGATGGGCTTCGCCAAGTCGGGAGCGTCGTGCGAGAGGTGCAAAAATTCGGGAAAGAATTTTCTGGTAGACTTCACGTTTAAACTGGGCGAATTCCAATGTTTCACCAGTTCCACGATCACTTGGGTGTGCGGGATCTTCAACCTTATCAGTTATCAGCTTTCAATGTTGTTTTCAGGCTTCAAACTTTCAAAACGTACAATTGGCATATAGCCTAACAGAATTCCGCCACCATTCCCAGACGCGTTCCGTATATTTCTCGGGAGCCAAGCTGCACGAAGAATCATCGGATATTTCTTGACGCGGCGTGTCACCAGTCCCTTGTCAAGCCAAAAATGGAGAGGCAGATAGCTATGTGGGTAAACATCGTTTTCAGGGAGTGAGCACTAGTAAAGTTAGCATGGAAACTTTTCCTCAGATTAATAACCAAAACTTACGTCGACTTCCCACCAGGCATCTGCTGTATTTGGTTCATCGATGATGCGTTCCTCTACATTCTCTCGTCTGCAGCAGTAGAATTTCTGAACAGAGTTCCAGCAGCTAACAGACGCCAGGGATGTATCATGAATAATGTTGAGGATATACTCCCAGGGATCACGGTATTGGAATTCGAAATCAAATTGCGCTCCATGATAAATGGCTGACACTTTGTCCTCTCGAAACTAATGTGGATTTCAGCTCATGGAGAAGACCATTCCACTGGGCGCTCACTTGTACGCCATAGCCCCTAGCTTTTTCAAGAGATTCTTGCATGTCTTTGTAGGTATTAATGGTCAGATAACTTCCTCCAACAGCCCAATTCTGGTTGAACCCGGAAAGCTGTTTATTGACAAGGTCTTCGGAAAGCAAGCCTTTTACAGCCGTTTCTGTGTATTCGAAATCAGCGAGTGTCCTAAACGGCGCCCACGGTCGACTTTGGGTAGGCTGGATAGAGATTTTGGCTGTCTCCGGTGACGAAGTATTATTTGATGTAAGAGGGATAATCGTCACATCGGAATGAAAGCTGTGAGGGTGGGGGACAATCTTGATGTAAGTATCTGGTAGACGTGGCCCATAAATATTTTTGCCTAAGCAAGAAGCTGATCAAAGGTTGGAACATAGAATCGTAGATTTAAGATGAAAACACGTACATTGTTCCGAGTCGGCCATTCCTAAATTCAGTGCTAAATCCCCTCCATTTGGAATCACAGTATCGTCTTCAAGCTGTCGTCCACCCTTCACACTAATTTGTCAGCCTGAAGCATTGCAGATGATGTGGCGATTCACCTCGACAGGAGCCGGGGAATTGATGTTTCTTGTCACTTGTTCTCTCTCTTCGTCACCATTTACCAAAGACTGTGACCTTACACGATCCTTCCGTTGTTGTTGTAGCCGCCATATTACCTTGCAAGCAGCCTGATGTTTGTCAAAACCACGTCCATCACGGTTTGCCTTGCAATAACGACAGTAGTGGTGTGTTTCATGGACGCGCTGCTTGACACTCTTTCTGCGAGAATGCCGAGCCATGGTGACTATCTTATCCACCGCTTTCGAGGAATCAGTTTGTAAGTCAGGAATCTCAGGAGCTTGTATATATGTACACAAATGTCATCATGTGGAGCATGTTCGGAAAACAATTTAAACAATCCTGGTTGACCGATTTGACTACGCACCATTCAACATCCCACTAACATTTTCATCCCATCGCAAGAATGCCAGCCTCCTCTCGACAACTTGAGGTTCCCACACCGGGGAGGCGATCCCAATCTCCTGAGGTTGCCCTTAGCGTCACAACCAGCCCATCAGAATTAGTCAAGGTATGTTTGACAACAACACATTCCGCTTACATCATGTGATCGCGTCGCCCCACAGGTCGCTCGCCGTTTTGAGTTCGAAAAGAATTCTGCTCAGGTCGAAGTACGAGAGCTACGCCGAAAACTTGCAGATATTGCAAATCGCGGTGAAGGTAGCCCTGATTCCGAAGCACCACCACCAAAGCGGAGTCGAACAAACTGTAGGGAGACTGGTGATTATGATGGGGAAACCGAGGAAACCCAGGTCATCAATGCTGGCCACAAGTTCGTCATGCTTTACTCACCATGGCTTCGGCTCGGAGAAGGAATCTTCAAGACGGAGCACAACCTGGAGTTTGACGAAGCGGAGCGCTTTGAGAATGACGAGAATAGGAATCAAGGACAGCTTCAGGAGATTAAAAAGGTTCTTGGGGCTCACTTTGGAGGCCAAATGTTGTCCGAGGCTTGGATTGCAAAAGCAGTGAGTCAGCGCTCCAGCTGATGAACAATATTCTGAGCTGATCTATAATCATCAGTTCGCAAAGGGCATGAAGGATCAGCGCTCAAACACTGCCTCTCGCCTCCGACGTCACTGTGCAACACTTTTTGGTGTATCCGAAGCTGATATCCTTCACCCCAACATCCGCAAGGAGAAGTTTCGAGGGCGCATTGGGTGGGTAGAGAACAGGCCAGGATATGGATCGTACTCGAGCGTCGATGTGGAAATCCTCCACAAAGATAACGCAAGCACCTACAATCTCCAGACAATATTTCTAAATCCCATTCTTATGTGGGTGAGTTTAGATATGTGTTTATCGGCATTGCGATCTACTTACCGATTAATAATTTTGAGGTTTTTCTTGCTATCATCCGTGGTCCGACCACAGCCAAGCAGGTAATGAATGGGATCCTGTCGAATCCGATGACCGATACAATGGCTCGAAAGCACAACATCCGACATACAACGCCAGGAGCAATAGCTGCTTCTGCTGTCCTCGTAAGCGTTATGGTGTGATTAATCGACTTGATGATTCCACTCACAAGCGTTGCTAGTCTCGTTGGACCCTTTCCTCTGATGATTTCCTTCAGAATGTTGGCACAAATACCGGCATCAATTATGGAAAAGACTTTGAAGAATACCTCGAGATCCTAATGACTGGGCTTCGGAAGAAGAAGAAGAGTATCATCAACGTCTTCAAGGAGTGGGACCAAGTCGTTTTCCCCAATTCCGACTTGAGCTTAGTCGAGCGGGGTCAGGGCGCAAGCAGTGGGCTAAAGTCAGCGATGGAGATGCTTGAAGCTGATGAAGAAGAAGACGATGACAATTAAGACCACTGAAACGGAGGGTTTTGAACGAACATGGAAGGTTATTAAATAAGATGTAACTTTGTAAATATCTGAAGTTACGCAATGTACAAGTACCGTCAAGTGGCATCAACATCGAGATAAGCAGCTGGTGATAAAGATGCGAACTGGGCGAAGACGGCAGTGAGTGTTCCCAGCACTGGAAATTGGAAGAAGTAGAAGAGTGAATTTGGGGAATGTGGTTCGGAGCAATTTACATATTTGAATCAAGATGATATCTACAAACACTACATTGTAACGGACACAGGCAACAGTTATAGAGCAACTGCACATCAAGGCGCACGGCGAAGAGCGTTCGAAACCACAATTTGCCCAGCAACTTCCGAGGAACTTGCAAAAAAAGCCGGAGTGGACTTGCAGAAAGTAAGAGCATCCTTCCATTTTGATGCGGTACGAAGTTTAGCGGTCCCATCAACAATCTCTTTCAGCCGGTTTTGAAACCAGGCTTCGCAACCGTCTGTCCAGTAACCCGCATCCAATCCACGGCCTGACCACGTCGAAGCCTTGGGCCACCACGATTTTTGTGCATCCTGATTTCCACGATCTTCTTGAGGTTAGTGTGGGTTGAATCATATGGAAGAAACGTTACTTGCCTGTGTAGACATGATAGACCCCACAAATCAGGTCAAGTTCGTCTTCAGAGAGATTGTCATCAACCACGTCTGAGCCGTCGACTTTCCCAACCACAGCACCGTAGGTAAGGCTTTGTTCCGATGGCCCACCAAGAACGTCGGCTATATCCACCACGTGCCGACAAAGCCGCCAGACAATTCCACCTCGCATAACAGCGGCACGCGCACGCGGGCCTTTGAGAAATTCGTCACGCAAGTGCTCGTATGCTGCATAATCCACGATGTCTGGGCAATAGTTCGACTGCCGCCAGCCAAGACCAATTTTAGGGGGAATACCACATGGGGGAGGCGAATATGCGGTGAATGGGAGCCCAGTCCGAAAGGGCGTCCCCGTTTTCAGGAGGTGGGTTGCAACCTCAAGGAGAGAAGGTCCTAGGTGACGTCGGAGACATTCTAAGGCAGCAGCCCCATCAGGTACCAAAAGGTGCCATGCAACGGAGGAGCCGTGATGGTGTGTAGCTGGACGCAAGATGTAGGATGTTGGGTCGCCGTAAGAGGAGGATATCAAAAGAGCATCGCCACAGTGCGCGTCGATATCCGATGGGCTGCCATTAGCCAAATCCCATAGGCGAGGTGGTACTGAAAGTCGGTCCTTTATTAGATGGCCTTGGACAAACTGGGAGAGATGTGGTCGATAGGTTTGGGGTAGATCAGCATCTCGATCAACGAGCGTCATTTTCGCATTCAAAAACTCCTTCTCAGTATCACTCGGTGCATTGCTGGAGGGACCCAGCGGAAGAAGAAATCCATGACGGTAGAACAGCACATCTTGAAGGGACTGTGCAGGTACAACCTCGCTACCACGTACGGAATATGAACCTGATTGAATCCCGTACACAACTTGAAGGTCATTCCTCGATACATTCTGCAAGTTGGTACTGGATTCGGGGGAAGAGCGATGGGGATGGGAGAGGGGGGCATTATGACGGGAGAGGGATGAATTGCTGGCAAGGGGAATCGGCTGCGAATGAGAGGGCCCAACGTGAATTTGAGCTTCCTCAGAGCGACGTAGGTTTGAATTGGACTGGGAACCATGACGTGCAACGCGATCATAAGGGCGGAAACGAGAGGAAGGAACAGGGTGTGCCATGGGGTCATGAGGGCGCGAACGGGAGGAAGGAACTGAGTGGCAAGGTAGACCTTGTGCGCCGCTGGTGGAAGATTTGCATGGATCAGACGAGGAGGGGGTCTGGTTACGGGGAGGGGAGGGAGGAGGTACTTGGTGATTGTGGAGCATGGGGGGAACATCGTTGCCATCATCTGTATCGTGAAACACCGCACCGTGAGGGTATATCTCATCTCCCTCCTCATCGGCATCATACACTTGCTCGAATCCTTCACCAAACTCAGAACATAAATCCCATTCGTCGCGAAACCCATCATATCGAGTTTGGGCCTTGGTGTACATGTACCAATACGAATCTACATTACCATGGGTGATGCGCGTGCGGATTCTCGAATTCCCAGAGTGGAACCAAACATAGACGGCTGCCCCACGACGGCCAGGTATTTCGTGCTTCGATGCAGCCTGTTCACGACTCTTCCTACGCCGTTGTTGATCGTCCGTCTCCTTCTCTCGACGCATTGAATTAGCTAGTGCTTGGCGTGCAAAAAAGTCTGACCATGACTCCCCAGGAAGTTGTCTGCTCAGAGGGTCGTAGGTTGGGGGCGAAGTGGATGAGGGGCGACATTGCGCGGTTGGATCGTCAGGCCCAGAATATTGTGGGATTTGGACATCTTGCGCATGATGCGACAATGGCGTGAGGGGGGGGGGAAGGGTGATTGGGGGGTAACGACGTGCAGCCTTCACTTCATCACTGGTTGGCCGGTAGTGGTAGATGGAGCGGTGCACTTGCATCGTTGCAGTCCAATATAGCCAGATTGGAATCTTGAGAGTCGTAAATGTTTGGATGAATGGGTACCAATCTGTTTTGCTTGGATTCAGGAAGGTCCCAGTTCGAAACATTGAAAAGTCTGCAAGTGTTGAGGCTCTGACAAGTTGGAGATATTGAACGTGAGCATGACACTAAATAAAATATCGGCATGCATCCTTACCTGACAAGTTCAATGTACTCCGGATGGACAAGATGCTCCTCAACAAGACGCTTTGCCCACACTGGGTGCTCATCATCCGGTTTCCAATGCAACCCAATTGCGAAGGAGCAGTGAGCCATAAGGAGGACAAATGCATCGCGCGATCGCATTGCACAACGCTTTGCGAATGCTGGGTCTTGGTAGGAATTCAAATATCCCCATGTTGCTGGGAGCGGGAGGAATTTGAGAAATGCGGGATAGGGAACGGGAGAATTTTCCAAAAGGAAGTGAGACATATCCTGCAGAGCATACTCGAGGCGTCTCCAGGATTGTTGCTTTTCGATGGCGAGCCGGAACGTCCCCCCCTCGTCTTCAAGCGGAATAGTCCGGTATGTGATGTCGAGTCGCTGGAACAACGGTCCGATGAATTGAATGGTGTGAGGGATGAAAGCAAGTTGTGGATATCTGTCGTCGAAGGCTCGAAGAGGTTGAAGGCTCTTGGGAAGGGCATCGCGGGGTACGAGTAGGTTTGGAGGGGGGATCGGCAAGTAGTCCATGTTGGGAGATGAGAAGACATTCCCTTCACTGGACAGGAAAACGTGTCGTTCGGGAAAGGACATGGTGGGGCTGAGAGGTGTGCGCACGCTCCGAGGAGCAGCACCCAACCTCCCAAACTGAGTCGTAGCAGTTATACCACTACGAGCAGTTGTTGACCAGGTGCGTCAGAGCAATTTTATCACTCTGAGGCAGGGGAGAAGAGCTAGGGAGAAGAGCAAATGGAGGGAGGGGTAGGAGGAGAGAAGATGGAGGAGAAGCGGAAAGGAAAGAAAGAAGATCAACGAGGAATTAAGGAGAGAAGACGGAGGAGAAGAAGGTGGAGGAAAAGTAAGTAGCTCGTTGTTGATTGATTGATGGCTTGACGCGTTGATTCATTTGTTAATCTTTGCGTGTTGCGTGGTTTATTGACCTCGAAGAGTCCCGCCAAACAACCACCAATCAAGAACTGGCGAAGTTCCGAATCGACATCCTACAATGAACGCTATATTCTGTCCCAGAGACCACCTCTCTATTGCTCTTGAGGGTTTAATCCTCAGGATCATCGTAGGTTCCTCATTCTGGATTGCCCGTCCCTTTCTTCATGTCCAACCACATGAACTCTACAACACACCCCCTCTCCCATTATTGCCTTCATTCAGTCCCTGGCGATGTCTCGCGCCCAGTTCTCTTCACGTTCTCCCTCCTGTCACGTCGCTGGGCTCTCTCCGATGCGTATCAGCGAGGACCGTCGTCAGTCATCACCAACCAAGCCATGTCGTCTGTAGTAGTTCACGAGCCCAAAAAGGTATCGTCCCTCAACATTGACATCAATGCTCCACAGGCTTACTGTTCATGGAGTGACTCGACCCCACAGCTAAGGGTTCACAGTTGTAATGCTCCAAACTCGACCCTCTCGCGCAGCAACCGCCTAGGCATAAAAAGGACCAAGATGGCGAGTAAATTCTGTCATGGATCCCAAACGTCGTCCTATCCCACTACACCCTTACCCACTACTGCATCCAGAATTTATCCAGGATATGTCACCATCACCACCGAGATCGCCGTCTACAGATATCTCAGATTTTCCGCCTATTCGGACAGCGTCGAGCCCCAAGCTCCCCACCCCACATCGGCCTACTCGACCACACCCCAATCCTTCAGCATCTCACAGGCGTTCAAAACGCCGTGCCTCCCCTAGCCAACCTGAAGGTTCACAACCTCGTCAACCACGGCATCCACGGCGTTCAGAGCCCGGGCTTGGACACGAGAACTTACTCAACACAGTTGGTGTAACCGCATCCGCGCGACGTGCAACGGTATGACATTGGCACAATCCTACAAGTAGTTGTACTAATCGTTGAAGCTATCTTTAGAATGCTTTGGAAGTGTCATTGAAACGAAACTCAGAAGTTCTTGAGGTTGATGAAGACCTGCCTTTGAAAAGGAGACGCCTCACATTTTTCAACGAAGATACGACATCAGACATGGATTGGCTGAAGGGGGAGCTTGGTGGCATTAAGGAGCTCATTGGGAAGCTGTCAGAGGATGTAGGAGAGATTTCGGCGCATGTAGGAGAGATTTCGGAGAACCTCAAAAATGTGTAGACAAATTTCGTCACAAATCTGATTGTTTTGAACCCCACTGAGGAATGCCACCCCGACCATGGATATTCGGATGACGCTTCAGCACCGACATGGAGATATGCTTGCTAATGAGAGGTCGTCGTTGAGCAGCATCGCCAATGGTTGTCGCACTGATAGAGACGGACCGTGATCATAGTTCCTGGTCGGCTTTATCAGTCTGGACACCAGGGAGCTTGCTCGTTGTCATGATTACCTCTATCAGAACTGGTTTTCCTGATGTGCTCGGTCACCGAGGTTGGTAGTGATTCACAATGTCAACGGTAATCTTTCGAAACGGCAGTCTTCATTCTGATCATTAATCATAAGTTCAATCAACAGGTATCAAACTCATCAGGCTTTGTCACATACTCCAACACTAATCACTCCGGTCATACCCTTTTGACGATTACTGAAGCATATAAGGGGTTCGACAAGCTGATGAACAGATATGAGCTGATGTCCTCATATACTCGGCAGA
>CEMH01202241.1:0-13373 GCA_001179725.1 Macrocystidia cucumis | reverse complement strand
CCGCGTGAGCTCCACACTGAAAATCCGAGAGTGTTGAGTCCAGCTAGTTTGGCATTGGTTTGCTGTTGGAGGGGGAAAATGTAAGAAAAAACTCTCTTGAGAAGAGGGAACGAGATGGGCTTGCCTGGCTGTACCACCCATATGCAAAGAGCGCAAAATGAGAGCCATAGAAGAAGACGTTAAAAGCCAAACGCTTTGCGGTGAGAAACTCTCTTGTGAACCAAGATTCTTTCATTGTGACGAGTGAGTGAGGTCCGGAACCTGCCAGACGATGTAGATGATGATTTTATTAAGAGAAAGGAGCGAAGATGAAAGGGGGGAGCGTAGCCAGACGAACGAGGGGAAGAAGAGGGAATTGGAAAGAAGGGGTGAGTTGATAAGTAATGGGGAAACTTGGACCTGTCAAATTGGATCATCTGTTTTGTGTTGTGATAGCCGTGGTCATGACAATGATCCATTCCTTTGGTTTTCGACGCATAGCATTCAACTGATCCCATCGGTCAACCCGGACTGCAATTATCGATACCATCACTCTGTTTTACTCTTCATACCGATACGCAACCATAGCCTCAATCCGATGCACGTCAGTGCTGAAACTACGCATCTTCACCTGCTGACTTTTACTAGCCTCAATCGCCAATGGGTCAGTGTCCACCCACTCTCCAGCCGGTACATCAGCAGAGTCTGATGTGTATGCCAGAATATTGAACACGGTAGGCTCGTGAATCACCGGCAGGTAGGTCACCATCGAGATGATTTGTTTGAGAATAGCTCGGATCTCCGACTGTATTTCAGCCTCAGGTTTGGCGGTCGCCCTTTGAAAACGAGTTAGAGCTCATCTCCTTGAATTCAGTGACCCTTACTTTTCCTCCCCATCCGCTGGAGGGTCTATCAGCTTGATGTCAAACACCCAACGCTCCAACGGTGTTCTTGTATCCTTGGATATAATGGCCAGTACCAACTGAGTGACTGACCCCGTGAGAAGCCATTCTGAAGCGTCCATCAGCACCATGTCAACGCCTTGCTGTAACGACGTACTTTGGACCTGTTTCAATATTCTTCAAGGAATTAACAACGAGACGACAGCTGATAGCAATCAAATCTCGCCCACCTGTCAAGGTAATTCTCGAGCGCAAGGTCCTGCGTGACGAGCACTGTCTGTCCATACTTTTTGACCATATGGAAGTCATCAGATGGGTACACCTCCCGTTGGAAAAGTATCCTTTTGATAGTTTAGTAAATGGCGAACAGAAAGAATGAAAACACCAACGTGTTCACTGCATATTTGAAGAATTCTGTGACAAGAGTGGTTGAACCCTTCAGAGTGATAGCTTGACGATTTGCCTGTTTTGAAGCCATGCCGAGGAAAACTTTTGTTAGGAACGATTTGAAAGAAAAGAGGTGGTGGTGCTGTGGCAAATGAGGTTCAGAATCAAGTTCAAAGTTCGCGACGCGACTATGGCGTATCACGTGCGGTCGCTCAACCTGAGTGGCACATCTGCAGTGCAACCCCAACCAGCGCGGCATTGAACTTGCACTATACGCCTCAAATGTCTGCAGCGACGCCCCCAACTTCGTCTCAATCTCCAACATCTCCAACCAGTGTACATCCAGATGCAGCTCAGAACGCATCGCCAATCGAGCGTGTCATTCTCGAGTATCTTCGGTCTCGCGGACACGCTTCCGCTGAGAAGGCTCTTATGGATGAGATCGATGCAGCTTCTCCTTCAGATGAGAGCGGCAGGCGTCCAGAAACGATAGCGGCTGAGGAACTTGTCAAATCATTGGCTGTTTATGCTCAAAACCCTTCGCGTCCCGGGGAGAACGTCTTCAAGGACTCCGCCAGTGCCCTTCAGCAGTTGACGGCAATGGGTAACCCGTCCAGCATACAGAATCTCATTGCGAGCATTGGTTCCGTTGGTGCTGAGGATATTCTCTCGCTGGATCCAACGGATAAACAGGAGGGCTTTCGGGAGCTCGAAGCTTGGGTTGATGGATCGTTGGATATGTATCGGGTACGCACATCTAAATCCAACAGCTAGCTATACTGATCCACTTTTCTAGCCAGAGTTTAGACCAATCTTGTTTCCTATATTCTGTCATTTTTACCTTGACTTGATTCACCACGGCTTCAAAGATGCTGGTAAGTTTCGCCCAAATTGACCACGAATACTCCTAACCATCAACATATAATAGCAACCCGGTTCTTCTCGACGTATTCCTCCGTTCTCTCTCCAAACCATACTGCCACTATTCACCACCTCTCCACATTATTACTCCCGGCTCACGTCCAGAATGATGAATTAGCCCAACGTTTCCGCAACGAGAAATATGTCATCAGAATGAGTCGTTCAGGCTTCAGCCTCTTGATTGGGTGGCTCACAGAAGGTTTTGGTGGAGAAGCTCTTGGTGCGGGTGATGGCTTCCTGGGCGACAAAGGCAAAAGAGGAAGGGCATCGGTCATGCGCGTTGTTAATAACCATCTTCGATTTGACGGTGTGCTACTACCTCTTTTCAACAAATTTCCCTCTTATCGCAGACGCTTACACTCGGCCCCACTGTCTAGTCACTTCTAGCAACCCTTCCGCTGTGGCCCGAAACGCCTGGGAGGAGTCAACAGGCCTCTTATCTTCTCTGATACCACAAGCAAATGGAACTAAGTCGGGAATCCCAAACTCACAAGCGTATAACGCATCGAAAGGCGAATTGAAATTGGGGCCAGCACCCATTTCTGAAGAGTTGCGAACAGAAGCGGATCGTGTATTGAGGGAACAAGCAATGGTTGAACGTGACCCTTCCGCACAGTTCGAAGCACAGTTATCGAGGCCGCCCAACATCCCCGGAGTGACGAACCCAACTGACAATGACCTCCTCCCTCACCCACCGACATTCAAAACTCTGGATGTCGAGCGAGAAGTCAGTAGTGTCCGCGACGCCCGAAAACGGATACGACTTGAACCGACGGCACTATCGAACATTGACCCTAATTCCCCTCAAGCAGCAGCGGCACGAGCACGAGCACTGCCCAGCATATGCGCATACACCCTACACGATGTGCCAGAGGGGTGAGTCTTAGTCTTCGTTTGGTTTGCACCACTTACAAACACCTCTGGCAGCTCCCCTTGTTGCACCTTTTCTCTTGATACGTCATTAATGGCCGCCGGCTTTTCTGAAAGCTATATCAAACTTTGGAGCTTGAAAGGGGAAAAACTCAAAGGGTTTCGCAGTGACTTTTCAAGTAGTACAATCAAAGATCGTGGGTATCATTGTTTCAAATCCTCCCGCAGGTTTCTCACTTAGCCTGCTCCCTCAGCTGCGTCGTTGAACAAAATTCGTGAACGCAAGGGTTCAACAACTCGAAAACTCATTGGTCACAGCGGACCTGTGTATTCTGTTGATTTTGACCCCGTGTCAGGATCAGCAGCCCCTCCAAAATACCTCCTTTCATCTTCGGCAGATACAACTGCTCGCCTGTGGTCGTTGGACACGATGACAAATATTGTCGCATTCCGGGGACATGAAAACCCGGTCTGGGATGTCAAATGGAATCCTATGGGGATCTACTTTGCGACCGCAAGTCGCGATAGGACTGCTCGTCTCTGGTCAACGGAACGAACCTCATGTTTGCGAATATACGCTGGTCATCTTAGTGATGTTGACGTGATTACTTTATGCCCATACCTCATACCTTAGACCTGACTCTTTCTTTAGTGCATTCAATTCCACCCAAATTCACTGTACCTGGCGACGGGATCAAGTGATTGGACCGCAAGATTGTGGGATGTTCAAAAAGGCTCGTGCGTTCGGGTTTTCATTGGACATCAAGGCGCCGTGTCTGCTTTGTCTATCAGCCCAGACGGACGATATCTCGCGACTTCAGGTTCGATTCTTGATACGTTCCTCGAGTGTTGCTGAACCTCTCATAGGGGAAGACTTGGCGATCAATCTTTGGGACCTTGGATCAGGTCGCCGAATAAAGAAGATGGCGGGGCACACCGCGTCTGTATACTCCTTGGCTTTCAGCGCGGAATCGTCACTGCTTGTCAGCGGAGGAGCCGATTGGACCGTCAGATGCTGGGATGTCAAAGGAGCTAGTACCTCTCCACAGAAAGCACGCGACACCGATGTTACGGGGTCCCAGAATCTAGAGGGTGTTTCTCAGGCGAATGCCGATGAAGAACCGCTTGAAAGGTTTGCCCCATTATCGTCTTGTCGCGGGTATGTTGCTGAGTTCTTGAGTTCAGTTCGGACCTCCTCGCAACATTCCCCACAAAACGCACACCCATTACTAAGGTCCAGTTCACACCTCGAAACCTCTGTTTAGTCGGTGGTACGTCTCTACCAGTAGAAGGACGATGACCTTCGACGCGCCCTCCATTACACATGCTCTAACCTCGGCACACCCTCGACTTCGTCGCACCTTTATTTTCGGGTGTTGGTTTTGGGTCAACCACTTTGTCGACAGCAACCTCCCGTTGACCGTCACCTAGTTCGTTAACAAGGCTTCGTTTGGTTATTTGCTCGATCCGTAAAGGCATGCCTTCGGCGGGGCTGGCTTCCGGTAAGCGTCGTTCTTGAACTACCATAAACAAAAAACTTGCCCATCCCCGCTTGACGGAAATTGAATTGATTGGGCGTCCCGTTCTTCTTCGTCATCGGAAGGGGGAAACAACGGATCCTCGTCATCAGAGGAAGGCAAAAACAACGGCTCTGAGTCGTTTGACTGTAAGTAATATATGAGCCGCTGGGTGTCTCATTGGGCGTGGCCACACACTTGTTTGTCTTCGCGAAGGTCTGCAATGACTGAAGAGTCAGACCGTTCTGTCTTTTCATCCTATTGAAATGTGTGAACTAGACGCCCGTATGCATGAAAGGATTTTGAAAAATACCTCCAAACTACCAGGCAACTCGGGATCACCGAAGTGGTCATAGCCTGTTAGTTGAGATGAGTGTAAATGATCGTCCTCGGAGTCGTAAGTGGGAGACAAGAATCGAGCACGGGCGTAAGACATTTGAAAGGCTTTTGACGGCTCCCCATCGAATTCCTGCTGGTATATAATCGTTCTAAATGACAAAGGGTTGAAGGGCGTTGAATGAAACCATTGTGCGTTGAAAGACTGGTGCAGTGGCTGGACTAAAGTGAACGGCTCACGTGCTCCATCGAGTCCCCAGTCTGAAGTTCGCGCTGAGTGGTTGTTCTTCAGTTCTACCACCACCCTTTGCACGAGTATCCTTCTTTCTTCTCCTCGAGCCTCACCTATAACTTGTCCTCAGTTCTATTCAGTATCGCACTAAGGTAGAGTTTCTTTACGCCGATTTCCGATTTAACAGCCAAAACTCTAATCACTCTCCCTTGGCTTGTCTGCTTTGTGCACCACACAGATGGACAACATGGAAGTAGACGGAATTCCCAAGCCAGCTTCACCTCACCGTCAAGAACCTGATAATCAGAGCCACAGCTCTGACACCAGCCTCCCTCATGGTACGAATGTCGACTCTGACCACACTCTTCCTGTTGTGCCTCATCCATGTTCAATTTTCAGCCGCTCCTCCACGAGACAGCTTCAGAGAAATCCAAGTCAAAGTGCATCTCCGTCGACCCGAAAGGGACTCTTGGGTATATCTTGGAAGAGGACTCGTCACCCAAGAGCTGACCGGTCACTCGTCCCGTGTTGGTGCGTGCTGCCCCTCAAAAGCACCGAGTCGCACAAGTCACTGACTTGTCTTTTTTCCTTGTTTGATAGTTGTTCGCGCAGTCTCGACTGGAAAGATCATGGCCGTTTTCGGAGAGGTGTGTTCAGCTTGTTCAACCCATCCTGTCCAATTGCTGACTGTCCGAGCAGACCTCCGATTTACACGCGGAGAAACGGGGCAACTTTGTTGTTCTTGGGTGTGTGGATGGTTCACGCGTGCTTTCCTGGTCATTGAATGTCGGTGTTGTTTTATACTCTTCAATTGCGTCATGATCTCATTTCCCTGAAATCCTTTTAGGCAGTGAACAATTCAGAAACCCTTCGCTTGCTGGCGAGCATCGAGCTGGCTTGTTATCGTTGCAAACAAGCGATCTTGGATCCACGAACGCACACCAAATCCCGCCGTAGAATTGAACGCGTTATCAAAGATGATAGGCGTAGGAGACACCGTCGGCGAAAGGATCAAGAAGCCATGATTGACGCTTTTTCGAAGCAGAACCTGAGCAACGAGCCTATGGAAGCCGGGCCACCATCGTAGTAGCCCTTGGACTCTCTTATTTTTCTTGTGATTCCGATCTGTTCTACGGTCGCTTTCTTTTCTTTCCGCTGTACTCTAGATATACCTTTTCTTTTTTTTTTTGCGAAGGTGGGACGTGTATCTCTTAGATTGCTGTGAACCATTTCTTTATAAAATGAAAAAAAAGGACTGGCCGTCGTGTTATTTATATGAAATCCGAGAATGGAGGAGTTAAGATGGGGGTGAATGCGTGGGTGTTCAATTTGAGGTTACAGAAAACCCGCCGCCGGTGGGTTCGGTTTGACAGGTAATACCATTGGAATCGGAAACCCACTTATAGCGCCGACCGGCTGAGCAGTTCTCCTCCGTTTAACTTGTAAAAGTTGATTGGTGTTTATGTTAAGGGCACACCATCGATGTGATATTCGTCGTGTGTGCGCACATCATAGCATGTAAGTGCGAAAGAGTGGCTCCGTGCCACACCACTCATGATGGTAGAGCCTCTTTCGGGTTCACGAACTGCAAGGTACTACGAAATCTTGCCAAGTTGTTGTGTCGACGCTGTTGAACATAGAAAAAAAAAAAACAGGGAAAACGAGAGCCACTCGGTGCGTTACGAACAACCATTCCTCCTTGCGGAGCATCCGAATTGGGGAACGAAAATAATCGTCAGGGAGAAAGGCGTCGATACATGAGTTGGCCAAGATTATTCTTGACCACTCGGGTGTGTTCGACGAGGTACAATCTTAGTATACGAGTCGGAGATAATGACGAAGATGACGAATATGAAAGATATATAACACCAAGGTCAGCTCTGCTGGAAAATAAACCCTTCCATTCCAATATACCCAACGGTTATGATTTTCCTCCGTTGGAGGTTGAACCCTGACTTGGGGGTGGTCCACGTCGCTCGGAGTATTGTGGAGGCAACTCGACAACGCCATCTTCGTCCGGAGAGGGTAAAGCGTCCTCGACATCGGTATGAACGATGAAGCGTGATGGTTTGTAGGAGGAGTAACCAGCTTCTGCTGCCTTTCTGTTCACTGTCGTCGTCGTCGTCGTCGTTGTCCCAGACTGCCTTCTCGATGACTCTGCCTCATGTGGGGGAGGGACGGATTCGGTGACGGGAGCCATGGAATCCGCCGCGTATGGATCGAAATCGTCGGGATACTCAGACGGTTGGTAACCAGAAACGGGCCGTTGTGCCCCTGCACCCGCATACAAAAGCTGTGAATGTTGTACAGGGGCCTGAGGCGTATGATACTGGGCGGAGGATTGGTATTGGTTTGGAGACTGAGGCTGTGGGGGAGAGGGATACTGTGATGGGTTCTGGTATGAAGTGGGAGTTTGGAACTGGGACGCTTGTTGGTACGGTGAAGGAGTTTGGAATTGGGAAGCCTGCTGGTAAAGTGGAGAGTGGAATTGGGAAGCCTGTTGGTAGGGTGAAACAGTCTGGAATTGGGGAGGCGGTTGATGCTGAGAGGGGGGTTGGACGTGAGGGGGCTGATAATCGACAGAGGGAGCGTGGGAAGATGTGAGAGATCTGCGCCTCGGGTCAAAAGATGTGTACGGGCTGGAGGAATGGGCAAGATTCGCTGCTCCAGTCAGACTGTAGTCTGAGTTTGGCGTCTCAGGGAAGGTGTGAGGATTATGGAGGGTATTTGGTGAGAAATTTGAAGCAGCCTGATTCCCAGTTCCAGGGGAGTTGGGATAGGTCTGCAATTTAGAGTGATCAGGATCGTAGGTAAGGTCAACTTCGGAGTTGAGTCGATGGGAATTCCGTTTGTACTTGGAAGTATCCTGTCGTCGGCGAAGGAAAAAGAGCCCTAGCGTGATGACAACAGCTAAAAACACCAACGCCCCGATGACAGTTCCTGCAATAGCCCCGATCGAGGTCCCAGAAGGCGAAGCAGAACTGCTTGAACTAGGGGCACTGGATGGCTTTGACGTAGTGGAGGCACTCGAACTGGTTTTAGGTTGCGAAGCGGGTGTTGTGGATGGAGATTGAGCATTCAGACAAGACTAGAAAAAAATAAGCACGAGTGGTAAAGAGGGCAAAAAGTACTAACTTTATCATCCGAAAAACCAACAACCTTTACATCAGAACCACCACCCTGGCGCCCTTGCGCGTCGACGAGGAGGAACACGAGAGAAACTCCCTGTGCTACATTTGCATTCCAAGTGAAGTCCAGCGGCCCTGCAGGTGGGGACAACACCAAAGATGTTCCTCCTGGCACAATACCCTGTATAGGGGGTTAATCGCTGTGCCCAAGCGCATGGAAAAAATGGAAGACGCACGATGATGGTGACGGGTTGCACCGCTTTGTCGTAACCACTGAAAACATATGGCCTGGACAAAATTAGAAACAGAGAGGCAATGTCGTCAAAGTTGGACTTACCTGCACTGTTGGAGTGCAGAGTTCAACTGGAAAAAGAATGAAGGACCTTGGATTATCAGCCGAAAGAAAGGAGCATTCAAGAAATCAGGCAGCTCACCTGGGTCTGTAATGTTACAATTACTGCCAGCAGCTGGAGCGCCAACGGTGAGGATGTTCGTCGAGCCGCCAGTACCAAAACCAGTTGAATCTGACATAGACAGGAGGAACTGAGCATCTTTGGCAAGTGGAAGTTGAGTTGTGAAAGATCCGGCGTTGTTCTTGAAAGCGGAGTCGGGTATGGACACATTTCGAGGCGTCCCCGAAAGCTGGAGAGAATGTCAGGGTAGGCGAGGGATTTATAACGTTGATGAACCTCACAGGTGTGATCAACAGTTGAAAGGGGCCATTTCCACCTTGAAAAACGATTAACACCGTAGAAAAAGATGGATATCGAGACGTCGATAGATTCTCACCTGTCCACGAAAGTTTGAGGTCACCACACTGTGTCGGTTGAGTTGTTGTTGTGAAGGAGAACGCGTTGCCAAGAGATATGAAGAGAGAGGAAAAGAGTAGGATGTGAAAGAACGGGAAAGACATGAGCGGTAGAGAGTGAGTGTTGTTCCAATGCCGACCGAGCCAAAGAGCGTGTTTTGGAATTGAAGCGAGGAAAAAGGAATGGAAAAAGGATGAGGAGAGTGCCTGCCAGTCACTCTTTGATTTTCGGTAACCATTCACCGATTATGTAATTATCACTTTTCTCATGTCAATTTATTCAATTCAATCACATTGATCTACATTTTACAATATATCCACCCTCAGTCGTCATCAAATATTCTCCTTCCACACCTCCTTGGCAGTCTCAATGAGCAGCTTGAGTTTGTTGATCTCGTCCTAGCGGTGTTTTCAATCATAAATCCGTTGAATGGACAAAAATCGTGACAACACACCTCTTCCGTGATGGGATTTCCTTGCCAAACTGATGCAAACCCACATTGTGGACTGATGCAGATTCTAATGACATGCCCTGGTTACTTCGGAACGCTGAAACCATGCTGTCGCTTCACATACTGGTTCAACGCGTCCTCTTGTGATCTGCCACCAGGCGCTTGACATAAGGCATCAACAGCCTCGGCGATCCGACCCTTCACTTCTGCTATGGACTCCTTTACCTGTTGAATGTCAGTTGTAGCCGACTCCGGTTGTATCCGCCCCGAACCTTCGCGGTCTTCGTCGTCACGAGTCCCAACACCACCACCTTATTTTTTGGAAGGTGTTTGAGGGGACTAAAATCTCCTGCACGCTCTGTGTCATATTCAAGCTACATAGCAACGTGAGGCGCTCAACTAAAAAACCACACGATAACCAACTCACATAATATCTGTCCACATCCAAGTCGTTGAACAACTTTTTGGCTATCCTTGCATAGCTTCCTTCCGAAAAGTGCATCCCCTGATCCTTGCTCAGTAACTAGAACCCTCAGAAGGATCGCGAGGATCGCACCTTGTAATTTCCACGGCACATGTGCACACTCATCACAAGATCGCTCGGTCGATTTTGCGTGCAGACATTAATGGCGCGGATATACGTATCCAGCAGTGCTTCGTGATCTACTCCGACCTTCTCCATCCCAGATATCATGCTCTCGCTACAAAAGTAGCAGAATGTTGGGTCATCGATTTGAATATGGCCTGCAGGATCCCTTTACTAACATCAATTCGTGCAGGCTTGACAGGACTTACGGCAACCATTATAATAGAGTTCTTGAATTTCTGCGCGATAAGCCTCACCGAGAGCGTCGAAGTATTCGTCTGATTGATTTCGTCAATAACGACCTTCGCCCCTTCGCGAACGAAATAGATGAGCAACTTACCATCATTCTTGTACACGTTCAGGTCGTACGTCAAATCCGACCCATGCCTCTGGTGGTACCAAGACGGAGATGGCAGCGTCATTTTGATCAGCTTCACTTCCTGTAGGGCACGTTAATTCCGAAAGGTCGACACGCCCAACTCGGCGATGAGGGACGGACCTCTGCAGTAACGAGGCTCTTCAGGAATTTGAAATCGTCGACGTAGAATGGTTTCGAACGTTTGATCTTTCCCTGTGTGGTTTGTGATTTAAGAAGCAGACTCTCAAGTCCTTGCGAGAGGATACGAACACTGCAGAATATTGTCTCGGCGTCTGGGACGCCAGCAGCGTACATGAACGAGATATGAGGGATATATTGCTGGGGAACTCATCAATTCACCAAGCATCAAATAGATTTGTTATAATTATACCTTGAAATCCGTGATCGGCCCTGTCCTTACCTGTCAACGATGTGATTGTATACGTGAAAAGGATAACTTACGATGCGGCATGACGGTCATGCCTTCCAGGGTGTCGAAAACTCCTTCGAAGAACATCCCTCTGTTGGAAAAACCGAAATCATCGCCAGCCCAATCTACGAAAAGTCTCTGCGCTTACCTTCGGAGCTCACCATCTGTGATGCTCCTCAAGCCGAGATCTCTTTGCAAGTTGACGACGTGCTTGATTGCCTCATCCTCGAGGGCCTTAACCTCTTCGTATGTGCATTTGTTTTGTTCGAAGAGTTCACGCTTCTGATAGAGCTCTGTTGGTCTGACCAGGGAACCGACGTGATCAGCATGGAGACAGGTTCTGAGATGCAACTTAGAGGGGGCCATGGGTGAAGAAAGCGAGATGCGGAATGGAAGGACCGAGATCTGAACGAGCTTTTATATTGGAAAACAAATCAGGAGACGTAATGACAGGGTAAGTGTGAATAATTCCCAGCTTTCGCAGGGAGAAAGACAAAGTGGGGTTGGACGTATGTGTCGTGCGAGCGGAGCCTGGTCGATGACAGGGTTAAGCTTCCACGCTCCGCACCCAGTCACATATATACTTATGGGGACAGTATCAGTGTAGTGATTTTCGGGGTCTTTGCGGGGTTTGAGTAACGCGATGAGAGGGAACCGATATCGGCAGCCGAAGAGCGCAAGAATAAGTTCTGCTTGGGTCGTCGTAAAAAGAGATCATGATGCCCTGCTGAGCATTGCCTGACCACGCGCAAGGGCACGCGAATCGATGCAGTTCTGTGCGGCGAGTGCGTAAGATGAATCCAATCGCCAGTTTATGCCTGGTAACCGGTAACCAGTAAGGAGCTATCCAGACTCGTAGTTGTCAATAGAATCTTCAGAAGCTCAAGAATTCCGAAGACCTGTCCAACGATCGTTACGCGTTACGTGGGAATCCTGTCGTAACGTCGTGACAAGTGTAACTACACATGCTCGGCTGTTGCCGGTTGGTACTGACTAGTTTATTTCAGCCACACAAACCCCCAAAGGGAGCAGTCATCATTGCCATCGCCCTCAACGATTTCAAGGTAACGGTGAGCTCGATTACTTTGTCAACTTGATAATCAAACTAAGTGAACCTATGATTGTGCGCAGCTACAATGGGTTTTGGGCACAATAACGGTTTGTGAACAGTTGCATATTTTGAGGTCTACTCACATTCCTTCCAGTTCTTCACAGCAACCATTTCCGCAAGGATTGGCAACGCCGTGTTCGGACATGGTTCGACCAGCCAGGTCGCAAACTCCGTAGACGAACAGCTCGCAAAACCAAGGCTGCCACCCTCGGCATCCGTCCCCTCTCTCTCCTCCGACCTGCTGTCCGCGCCCAGACTGTTCGTTACAACCGCAAGGTTCGCGAGGGACGTGGTTTTACTTTGGCAGAGCTAAAGGAAGCCGGCGTTGGACGCAAGGAAGCCCGGGGAGTTGGAATTGTCGTCGATCACAGGCGGAGGAACTTGAGTGAAGAAGGAAAGAAAGTGAATGTCGAACGGCTGCAAGCCTACAAGGCGCGCCTGATCGTCTTCCCGCGCAAAGCCAACAAGCCCAAAAAAGGCGATTCATCGGTATGTATGATGTTGGCTCGTTTCGTGTTTCTTCTCTCAACTGTATTTCGACCCGTTGAACAGCCCGAAGAACTCAAGGCTGCGACAACCCGCGCAGCGATCCCCTTGCCCGATGCTTACCCCGCAGAAGCCCCACGAAAAATCACTGCTGCCGAACGCGATTTCAAGGCTTTCAGAACCCTTCGCATTGCAAGAGCCAACAAAAGGCACGAGGGTGTCAGGAAGGCCCGTGCTGCCAAGGTTCGTTGCTTTGCTTGTTCATCGGAGCTTATTGCTAACTTCCAATTACAGAAGGACGAGGAGGAGGCGGCCAAGAAGAAATAGTTTATTTAATTCTTCGACATGTCTCTCTGCTCAACGTCGCCTTATGTTCTTTGTTTCATTACTTGCATGCAATCAGCTATCAGCAAATATAAGCGTCCGATTATCAGTTGTTATTGGGTATGAATGGATATATGAATTGTAATAAGGTATCTCTAATTCTGAGATTGGAATCTATTCGGCCTTCTTTTCCTCGTTGCTGGGGGAGAAACCTTTCTCGACAGCTTCTTTGGCCTCGTTAGCGGCGACTTTTCCGAGTAGCCTGACCTGATCTGCCACACCCTTCAAGACGCCAATGACATCGGCGTTGCCTTGAACGAAACCGAATTCTGCGTAAACGATCCCTTGCTCTTTGGCGAATTCTTTGACAAGAATACTGGCTCGTGCTAGGTTGTGGCGGGGAAGGCGGGGGAAGAGGTGGTGAGTGACTTGAAGATGAAGGCCACCGTGGACGAAGGCGAGGGATGGGTGACATATAACGTCGGAGGTTGTGCGCATTTGACGATCTGGGAAGGATTCAGTCGGGCCGAGATCTACTGTGGACAT
>CEMH01202240.1:0-13372 GCA_001179725.1 Macrocystidia cucumis | reverse complement strand
CCGCGTGAGCTCCACACTGAAAATCCGAGAGTGTTGAGTCCAGCTAGTTTGGCATTGGTTTGCTGTTGGAGGGGGAAAATGTAAGAAAAAACTCTCTTGAGAAGAGGGAACGAGATGGGCTTGCCTGGCTGTACCACCCATATGCAAAGAGCGCAAAATGAGAGCCATAGAAGAAGACGTTAAAAGCCAAACGCTTTGCGGTGAGAAACTCTCTTGTGAACCAAGATTCTTTCATTGTGACGAGTGAGTGAGGTCCGGAACCTGCCAGACGATGTAGATGATGATTTTATTAAGAGAAAGGAGCGAAGATGAAAGGGGGGAGCGTAGCCAGACGAACGAGGGGAAGAAGAGGGAATTGGAAAGAAGGGGTGAGTTGATAAGTAATGGGGAAACTTGGACCTGTCAAATTGGATCATCTGTTTTGTGTTGTGATAGCCGTGGTCATGACAATGATCCATTCCTTTGGTTTTCGACGCATAGCATTCAACTGATCCCATCGGTCAACCCGGACTGCAATTATCGATACCATCACTCTGTTTTACTCTTCATACCGATACGCAACCATAGCCTCAATCCGATGCACGTCAGTGCTGAAACTACGCATCTTCACCTGCTGACTTTTACTAGCCTCAATCGCCAATGGGTCAGTGTCCACCCACTCTCCAGCCGGTACATCAGCAGAGTCTGATGTGTATGCCAGAATATTGAACACGGTAGGCTCGTGAATCACCGGCAGGTAGGTCACCATCGAGATGATTTGTTTGAGAATAGCTCGGATCTCCGACTGTATTTCAGCCTCAGGTTTGGCGGTCGCCCTTTGAAAACGAGTTAGAGCTCATCTCCTTGAATTCAGTGACCCTTACTTTTCCTCCCCATCCGCTGGAGGGTCTATCAGCTTGATGTCAAACACCCAACGCTCCAACGGTGTTCTTGTATCCTTGGATATAATGGCCAGTACCAACTGAGTGACTGACCCCGTGAGAAGCCATTCTGAAGCGTCCATCAGCACCATGTCAACGCCTTGCTGTAACGACGTACTTTGGACCTGTTTCAATATTCTTCAAGGAATTAACAACGAGACGACAGCTGATAGCAATCAAATCTCGCCCACCTGTCAAGGTAATTCTCGAGCGCAAGGTCCTGCGTGACGAGCACTGTCTGTCCATACTTTTTGACCATATGGAAGTCATCAGATGGGTACACCTCCCGTTGGAAAAGTATCCTTTTGATAGTTTAGTAAATGGCGAACAGAAAGAATGAAAACACCAACGTGTTCACTGCATATTTGAAGAATTCTGTGACAAGAGTGGTTGAACCCTTCAGAGTGATAGCTTGACGATTTGCCTGTTTTGAAGCCATGCCGAGGAAAACTTTTGTTAGGAACGATTTGAAAGAAAAGAGGTGGTGGTGCTGTGGCAAATGAGGTTCAGAATCAAGTTCAAAGTTCGCGACGCGACTATGGCGTATCACGTGCGGTCGCTCAACCTGAGTGGCACATCTGCAGTGCAACCCCAACCAGCGCGGCATTGAACTTGCACTATACGCCTCAAATGTCTGCAGCGACGCCCCCAACTTCGTCTCAATCTCCAACATCTCCAACCAGTGTACATCCAGATGCAGCTCAGAACGCATCGCCAATCGAGCGTGTCATTCTCGAGTATCTTCGGTCTCGCGGACACGCTTCCGCTGAGAAGGCTCTTATGGATGAGATCGATGCAGCTTCTCCTTCAGATGAGAGCGGCAGGCGTCCAGAAACGATAGCGGCTGAGGAACTTGTCAAATCATTGGCTGTTTATGCTCAAAACCCTTCGCGTCCCGGGGAGAACGTCTTCAAGGACTCCGCCAGTGCCCTTCAGCAGTTGACGGCAATGGGTAACCCGTCCAGCATACAGAATCTCATTGCGAGCATTGGTTCCGTTGGTGCTGAGGATATTCTCTCGCTGGATCCAACGGATAAACAGGAGGGCTTTCGTGAGCTTGAAGCTTGGGTTGATGGATCATTGGACATGTATCGGGTACGCTCATCGAAATCTAGCAGTCAACCGTGCTCATCCACCTTTTTAGCCAGAGTTTAGACCGATCTTGTTCCCTATCTTCTGTCATTTTTACCTTGACTTGATTCATCACGGCTTCAAAGATGCGGGTGAGTTTCTACAAATTGACCACGAATACTCCTAACCATCAACATATAATAGCAACCCGGTTCTTCTCGACGTATTCCTCCGTTCTCTCTCCAAACCATACTGCCACTATTCACCACCTCTCCACATTATTACTCCCGGCTCACGTCCAGAATGATGAATTAGCCCAACGTTTCCGCAACGAGAAATATGTCATCAGAATGAGTCGTTCAGGCTTCAGCCTCTTGATTGGGTGGCTCACAGAAGGTTTTGGTGGAGAAGCTCTTGGTGCGGGTGATGGCTTCCTGGGCGACAAAGGCAAAAGAGGAAGGGCATCGGTCATGCGCGTTGTTAATAACCATCTTCGATTTGACGGTGTGCTACTACCTCTTTTCAACAAATTTCCCTCTTATCGCAGACGCTTACACTCGGCCCCACTGTCTAGTCACTTCTAGCAACCCTTCCGCTGTGGCCCGAAACGCCTGGGAGGAGTCAACAGGCCTCTTATCTTCTCTGATACCACAAGCAAATGGAACTAAGTCGGGAATCCCAAACTCACAAGCGTATAACGCATCGAAAGGCGAATTGAAATTGGGGCCAGCACCCATTTCTGAAGAGTTGCGAACAGAAGCGGATCGTGTATTGAGGGAACAAGCAATGGTTGAACGTGACCCTTCCGCACAGTTCGAAGCACAGTTATCGAGGCCGCCCAACATCCCCGGAGTGACGAACCCAACTGACAATGACCTCCTCCCTCACCCACCGACATTCAAAACTCTGGATGTCGAGCGAGAAGTCAGTAGTGTCCGCGACGCCCGAAAACGGATACGACTTGAACCGACGGCACTATCGAACATTGACCCTAATTCCCCTCAAGCAGCAGCGGCACGAGCACGAGCACTGCCCAGCATATGCGCATACACCCTACACGATGTGCCAGAGGGGTGAGTCTTAGTCTTCGTTTGGTTTGCACCACTTACAAACACCTCTGGCAGCTCCCCTTGTTGCACCTTTTCTCTTGATACGTCATTAATGGCCGCCGGCTTTTCTGAAAGCTATATCAAACTTTGGAGCTTGAAAGGGGAAAAACTCAAAGGGTTTCGCAGTGACTTTTCAAGTAGTACAATCAAAGATCGTGGGTATCATTGTTTCAAATCCTCCCGCAGGTTTCTCACTTAGCCTGCTCCCTCAGCTGCGTCGTTGAACAAAATTCGTGAACGCAAGGGTTCAACAACTCGAAAACTCATTGGTCACAGCGGACCTGTGTATTCTGTTGATTTTGACCCCGTGTCAGGATCAGCAGCCCCTCCAAAATACCTCCTTTCATCTTCGGCAGATACAACTGCTCGCCTGTGGTCGTTGGACACGATGACAAATATTGTCGCATTCCGGGGACATGAAAACCCGGTCTGGGATGTCAAATGGAATCCTATGGGGATCTACTTTGCGACCGCAAGTCGCGATAGGACTGCTCGTCTCTGGTCAACGGAACGAACCTCATGTTTGCGAATATACGCTGGTCATCTTAGTGATGTTGACGTGATTACTTTATGCCCATACCTCATACCTTAGACCTGACTCTTTCTTTAGTGCATTCAATTCCACCCAAATTCACTGTACCTGGCGACGGGATCAAGTGATTGGACCGCAAGATTGTGGGATGTTCAAAAAGGCTCGTGCGTTCGGGTTTTCATTGGACATCAAGGCGCCGTGTCTGCTTTGTCTATCAGCCCAGACGGACGATATCTCGCGACTTCAGGTTCGATTCTTGATACGTTCCTCGAGTGTTGCTGAACCTCTCATAGGGGAAGACTTGGCGATCAATCTTTGGGACCTTGGATCAGGTCGCCGAATAAAGAAGATGGCGGGGCACACCGCGTCTGTATACTCCTTGGCTTTCAGCGCGGAATCGTCACTGCTTGTCAGCGGAGGAGCCGATTGGACCGTCAGATGCTGGGATGTCAAAGGAGCTAGTACCTCTCCACAGAAAGCACGCGACACCGATGTTACGGGGTCCCAGAATCTAGAGGGTGTTTCTCAGGCGAATGCCGATGAAGAACCGCTTGAAAGGTTTGCCCCATTATCGTCTTGTCGCGGGTATGTTGCTGAGTTCTTGAGTTCAGTTCGGACCTCCTCGCAACATTCCCCACAAAACGCACACCCATTACTAAGGTCCAGTTCACACCTCGAAACCTCTGTTTAGTCGGTGGTACGTCTCTACCAGTAGAAGGACGATGACCTTCGACGCGCCCTCCATTACACATGCTCTAACCTCGGCACACCCTCGACTTCGTCGCACCTTTATTTTCGGGTGTTGGTTTTGGGTCAACCACTTTGTCGACAGCAACCTCCCGTTGACCGTCACCTAGTTCGTTAACAAGGCTTCGTTTGGTTATTTGCTCGATCCGTAAAGGCATGCCTTCGGCGGGGCTGGCTTCCGGTAAGCGTCGTTCTTGAACTACCATAAACAAAAAACTTGCCCATCCCCGCTTGACGGAAATTGAATTGATTGGGCGTCCCGTTCTTCTTCGTCATCGGAAGGGGGAAACAACGGATCCTCGTCATCAGAGGAAGGCAAAAACAACGGCTCTGAGTCGTTTGACTGTAAGTAATATATGAGCCGCTGGGTGTCTCATTGGGCGTGGCCACACACTTGTTTGTCTTCGCGAAGGTCTGCAATGACTGAAGAGTCAGACCGTTCTGTCTTTTCATCCTATTGAAATGTGTGAACTAGACGCCCGTATGCATGAAAGGATTTTGAAAAATACCTCCAAACTACCAGGCAACTCGGGATCACCGAAGTGGTCATAGCCTGTTAGTTGAGATGAGTGTAAATGATCGTCCTCGGAGTCGTAAGTGGGAGACAAGAATCGAGCACGGGCGTAAGACATTTGAAAGGCTTTTGACGGCTCCCCATCGAATTCCTGCTGGTATATAATCGTTCTAAATGACAAAGGGTTGAAGGGCGTTGAATGAAACCATTGTGCGTTGAAAGACTGGTGCAGTGGCTGGACTAAAGTGAACGGCTCACGTGCTCCATCGAGTCCCCAGTCTGAAGTTCGCGCTGAGTGGTTGTTCTTCAGTTCTACCACCACCCTTTGCACGAGTATCCTTCTTTCTTCTCCTCGAGCCTCACCTATAACTTGTCCTCAGTTCTATTCAGTATCGCACTAAGGTAGAGTTTCTTTACGCCGATTTCCGATTTAACAGCCAAAACTCTAATCACTCTCCCTTGGCTTGTCTGCTTTGTGCACCACACAGATGGACAACATGGAAGTAGACGGAATTCCCAAGCCAGCTTCACCTCACCGTCAAGAACCTGATAATCAGAGCCACAGCTCTGACACCAGCCTCCCTCATGGTACGAATGTCGACTCTGACCACACTCTTCCTGTTGTGCCTCATCCATGTTCAATTTTCAGCCGCTCCTCCACGAGACAGCTTCAGAGAAATCCAAGTCAAAGTGCATCTCCGTCGACCCGAAAGGGACTCTTGGGTATATCTTGGAAGAGGACTCGTCACCCAAGAGCTGACCGGTCACTCGTCCCGTGTTGGTGCGTGCTGCCCCTCAAAAGCACCGAGTCGCACAAGTCACTGACTTGTCTTTTTTCCTTGTTTGATAGTTGTTCGCGCAGTCTCGACTGGAAAGATCATGGCCGTTTTCGGAGAGGTGTGTTCAGCTTGTTCAACCCATCCTGTCCAATTGCTGACTGTCCGAGCAGACCTCCGATTTACACGCGGAGAAACGGGGCAACTTTGTTGTTCTTGGGTGTGTGGATGGTTCACGCGTGCTTTCCTGGTCATTGAATGTCGGTGTTGTTTTATACTCTTCAATTGCGTCATGATCTCATTTCCCTGAAATCCTTTTAGGCAGTGAACAATTCAGAAACCCTTCGCTTGCTGGCGAGCATCGAGCTGGCTTGTTATCGTTGCAAACAAGCGATCTTGGATCCACGAACGCACACCAAATCCCGCCGTAGAATTGAACGCGTTATCAAAGATGATAGGCGTAGGAGACACCGTCGGCGAAAGGATCAAGAAGCCATGATTGACGCTTTTTCGAAGCAGAACCTGAGCAACGAGCCTATGGAAGCCGGGCCACCATCGTAGTAGCCCTTGGACTCTCTTATTTTTCTTGTGATTCCGATCTGTTCTACGGTCGCTTTCTTTTCTTTCCGCTGTACTCTAGATATACCTTTTCTTTTTTTTTTTGCGAAGGTGGGACGTGTATCTCTTAGATTGCTGTGAACCATTTCTTTATAAAATGAAAAAAAAGGACTGGCCGTCGTGTTATTTATATGAAATCCGAGAATGGAGGAGTTAAGATGGGGGTGAATGCGTGGGTGTTCAATTTGAGGTTACAGAAAACCCGCCGCCGGTGGGTTCGGTTTGACAGGTAATACCATTGGAATCGGAAACCCACTTATAGCGCCGACCGGCTGAGCAGTTCTCCTCCGTTTAACTTGTAAAAGTTGATTGGTGTTTATGTTAAGGGCACACCATCGATGTGATATTCGTCGTGTGTGCGCACATCATAGCATGTAAGTGCGAAAGAGTGGCTCCGTGCCACACCACTCATGATGGTAGAGCCTCTTTCGGGTTCACGAACTGCAAGGTACTACGAAATCTTGCCAAGTTGTTGTGTCGACGCTGTTGAACATAGAAAAAAAAAAAACAGGGAAAACGAGAGCCACTCGGTGCGTTACGAACAACCATTCCTCCTTGCGGAGCATCCGAATTGGGGAACGAAAATAATCGTCAGGGAGAAAGGCGTCGATACATGAGTTGGCCAAGATTATTCTTGACCACTCGGGTGTGTTCGACGAGGTACAATCTTAGTATACGAGTCGGAGATAATGACGAAGATGACGAATATGAAAGATATATAACACCAAGGTCAGCTCTGCTGGAAAATAAACCCTTCCATTCCAATATACCCAACGGTTATGATTTTCCTCCGTTGGAGGTTGAACCCTGACTTGGGGGTGGTCCACGTCGCTCGGAGTATTGTGGAGGCAACTCGACAACGCCATCTTCGTCCGGAGAGGGTAAAGCGTCCTCGACATCGGTATGAACGATGAAGCGTGATGGTTTGTAGGAGGAGTAACCAGCTTCTGCTGCCTTTCTGTTCACTGTCGTCGTCGTCGTCGTCGTTGTCCCAGACTGCCTTCTCGATGACTCTGCCTCATGTGGGGGAGGGACGGATTCGGTGACGGGAGCCATGGAATCCGCCGCGTATGGATCGAAATCGTCGGGATACTCAGACGGTTGGTAACCAGAAACGGGCCGTTGTGCCCCTGCACCCGCATACAAAAGCTGTGAATGTTGTACAGGGGCCTGAGGCGTATGATACTGGGCGGAGGATTGGTATTGGTTTGGAGACTGAGGCTGTGGGGGAGAGGGATACTGTGATGGGTTCTGGTATGAAGTGGGAGTTTGGAACTGGGACGCTTGTTGGTACGGTGAAGGAGTTTGGAATTGGGAAGCCTGCTGGTAAAGTGGAGAGTGGAATTGGGAAGCCTGTTGGTAGGGTGAAACAGTCTGGAATTGGGGAGGCGGTTGATGCTGAGAGGGGGGTTGGACGTGAGGGGGCTGATAATCGACAGAGGGAGCGTGGGAAGATGTGAGAGATCTGCGCCTCGGGTCAAAAGATGTGTACGGGCTGGAGGAATGGGCAAGATTCGCTGCTCCAGTCAGACTGTAGTCTGAGTTTGGCGTCTCAGGGAAGGTGTGAGGATTATGGAGGGTATTTGGTGAGAAATTTGAAGCAGCCTGATTCCCAGTTCCAGGGGAGTTGGGATAGGTCTGCAATTTAGAGTGATCAGGATCGTAGGTAAGGTCAACTTCGGAGTTGAGTCGATGGGAATTCCGTTTGTACTTGGAAGTATCCTGTCGTCGGCGAAGGAAAAAGAGCCCTAGCGTGATGACAACAGCTAAAAACACCAACGCCCCGATGACAGTTCCTGCAATAGCCCCGATCGAGGTCCCAGAAGGCGAAGCAGAACTGCTTGAACTAGGGGCACTGGATGGCTTTGACGTAGTGGAGGCACTCGAACTGGTTTTAGGTTGCGAAGCGGGTGTTGTGGATGGAGATTGAGCATTCAGACAAGACTAGAAAAAAATAAGCACGAGTGGTAAAGAGGGCAAAAAGTACTAACTTTATCATCCGAAAAACCAACAACCTTTACATCAGAACCACCACCCTGGCGCCCTTGCGCGTCGACGAGGAGGAACACGAGAGAAACTCCCTGTGCTACATTTGCATTCCAAGTGAAGTCCAGCGGCCCTGCAGGTGGGGACAACACCAAAGATGTTCCTCCTGGCACAATACCCTGTATAGGGGGTTAATCGCTGTGCCCAAGCGCATGGAAAAAATGGAAGACGCACGATGATGGTGACGGGTTGCACCGCTTTGTCGTAACCACTGAAAACATATGGCCTGGACAAAATTAGAAACAGAGAGGCAATGTCGTCAAAGTTGGACTTACCTGCACTGTTGGAGTGCAGAGTTCAACTGGAAAAAGAATGAAGGACCTTGGATTATCAGCCGAAAGAAAGGAGCATTCAAGAAATCAGGCAGCTCACCTGGGTCTGTAATGTTACAATTACTGCCAGCAGCTGGAGCGCCAACGGTGAGGATGTTCGTCGAGCCGCCAGTACCAAAACCAGTTGAATCTGACATAGACAGGAGGAACTGAGCATCTTTGGCAAGTGGAAGTTGAGTTGTGAAAGATCCGGCGTTGTTCTTGAAAGCGGAGTCGGGTATGGACACATTTCGAGGCGTCCCCGAAAGCTGGAGAGAATGTCAGGGTAGGCGAGGGATTTATAACGTTGATGAACCTCACAGGTGTGATCAACAGTTGAAAGGGGCCATTTCCACCTTGAAAAACGATTAACACCGTAGAAAAAGATGGATATCGAGACGTCGATAGATTCTCACCTGTCCACGAAAGTTTGAGGTCACCACACTGTGTCGGTTGAGTTGTTGTTGTGAAGGAGAACGCGTTGCCAAGAGATATGAAGAGAGAGGAAAAGAGTAGGATGTGAAAGAACGGGAAAGACATGAGCGGTAGAGAGTGAGTGTTGTTCCAATGCCGACCGAGCCAAAGAGCGTGTTTTGGAATTGAAGCGAGGAAAAAGGAATGGAAAAAGGATGAGGAGAGTGCCTGCCAGTCACTCTTTGATTTTCGGTAACCATTCACCGATTATGTAATTATCACTTTTCTCATGTCAATTTATTCAATTCAATCACATTGATCTACATTTTACAATATATCCACCCTCAGTCGTCATCAAATATTCTCCTTCCACACCTCCTTGGCAGTCTCAATGAGCAGCTTGAGTTTGTTGATCTCGTCCTAGCGGTGTTTTCAATCATAAATCCGTTGAATGGACAAAAATCGTGACAACACACCTCTTCCGTGATGGGATTTCCTTGCCAAACTGATGCAAACCCACATTGTGGACTGATGCAGATTCTAATGACATGCCCTGGTTACTTCGGAACGCTGAAACCATGCTGTCGCTTCACATACTGGTTCAACGCGTCCTCTTGTGATCTGCCACCAGGCGCTTGACATAAGGCATCAACAGCCTCGGCGATCCGACCCTTCACTTCTGCTATGGACTCCTTTACCTGTTGAATGTCAGTTGTAGCCGACTCCGGTTGTATCCGCCCCGAACCTTCGCGGTCTTCGTCGTCACGAGTCCCAACACCACCACCTTATTTTTTGGAAGGTGTTTGAGGGGACTAAAATCTCCTGCACGCTCTGTGTCATATTCAAGCTACATAGCAACGTGAGGCGCTCAACTAAAAAACCACACGATAACCAACTCACATAATATCTGTCCACATCCAAGTCGTTGAACAACTTTTTGGCTATCCTTGCATAGCTTCCTTCCGAAAAGTGCATCCCCTGATCCTTGCTCAGTAACTAGAACCCTCAGAAGGATCGCGAGGATCGCACCTTGTAATTTCCACGGCACATGTGCACACTCATCACAAGATCGCTCGGTCGATTTTGCGTGCAGACATTAATGGCGCGGATATACGTATCCAGCAGTGCTTCGTGATCTACTCCGACCTTCTCCATCCCAGATATCATGCTCTCGCTACAAAAGTAGCAGAATGTTGGGTCATCGATTTGAATATGGCCTGCAGGATCCCTTTACTAACATCAATTCGTGCAGGCTTGACAGGACTTACGGCAACCATTATAATAGAGTTCTTGAATTTCTGCGCGATAAGCCTCACCGAGAGCGTCGAAGTATTCGTCTGATTGATTTCGTCAATAACGACCTTCGCCCCTTCGCGAACGAAATAGATGAGCAACTTACCATCATTCTTGTACACGTTCAGGTCGTACGTCAAATCCGACCCATGCCTCTGGTGGTACCAAGACGGAGATGGCAGCGTCATTTTGATCAGCTTCACTTCCTGTAGGGCACGTTAATTCCGAAAGGTCGACACGCCCAACTCGGCGATGAGGGACGGACCTCTGCAGTAACGAGGCTCTTCAGGAATTTGAAATCGTCGACGTAGAATGGTTTCGAACGTTTGATCTTTCCCTGTGTGGTTTGTGATTTAAGAAGCAGACTCTCAAGTCCTTGCGAGAGGATACGAACACTGCAGAATATTGTCTCGGCGTCTGGGACGCCAGCAGCGTACATGAACGAGATATGAGGGATATATTGCTGGGGAACTCATCAATTCACCAAGCATCAAATAGATTTGTTATAATTATACCTTGAAATCCGTGATCGGCCCTGTCCTTACCTGTCAACGATGTGATTGTATACGTGAAAAGGATAACTTACGATGCGGCATGACGGTCATGCCTTCCAGGGTGTCGAAAACTCCTTCGAAGAACATCCCTCTGTTGGAAAAACCGAAATCATCGCCAGCCCAATCTACGAAAAGTCTCTGCGCTTACCTTCGGAGCTCACCATCTGTGATGCTCCTCAAGCCGAGATCTCTTTGCAAGTTGACGACGTGCTTGATTGCCTCATCCTCGAGGGCCTTAACCTCTTCGTATGTGCATTTGTTTTGTTCGAAGAGTTCACGCTTCTGATAGAGCTCTGTTGGTCTGACCAGGGAACCGACGTGATCAGCATGGAGACAGGTTCTGAGATGCAACTTAGAGGGGGCCATGGGTGAAGAAAGCGAGATGCGGAATGGAAGGACCGAGATCTGAACGAGCTTTTATATTGGAAAACAAATCAGGAGACGTAATGACAGGGTAAGTGTGAATAATTCCCAGCTTTCGCAGGGAGAAAGACAAAGTGGGGTTGGACGTATGTGTCGTGCGAGCGGAGCCTGGTCGATGACAGGGTTAAGCTTCCACGCTCCGCACCCAGTCACATATATACTTATGGGGACAGTATCAGTGTAGTGATTTTCGGGGTCTTTGCGGGGTTTGAGTAACGCGATGAGAGGGAACCGATATCGGCAGCCGAAGAGCGCAAGAATAAGTTCTGCTTGGGTCGTCGTAAAAAGAGATCATGATGCCCTGCTGAGCATTGCCTGACCACGCGCAAGGGCACGCGAATCGATGCAGTTCTGTGCGGCGAGTGCGTAAGATGAATCCAATCGCCAGTTTATGCCTGGTAACCGGTAACCAGTAAGGAGCTATCCAGACTCGTAGTTGTCAATAGAATCTTCAGAAGCTCAAGAATTCCGAAGACCTGTCCAACGATCGTTACGCGTTACGTGGGAATCCTGTCGTAACGTCGTGACAAGTGTAACTACACATGCTCGGCTGTTGCCGGTTGGTACTGACTAGTTTATTTCAGCCACACAAACCCCCAAAGGGAGCAGTCATCATTGCCATCGCCCTCAACGATTTCAAGGTAACGGTGAGCTCGATTACTTTGTCAACTTGATAATCAAACTAAGTGAACCTATGATTGTGCGCAGCTACAATGGGTTTTGGGCACAATAACGGTTTGTGAACAGTTGCATATTTTGAGGTCTACTCACATTCCTTCCAGTTCTTCACAGCAACCATTTCCGCAAGGATTGGCAACGCCGTGTTCGGACATGGTTCGACCAGCCAGGTCGCAAACTCCGTAGACGAACAGCTCGCAAAACCAAGGCTGCCACCCTCGGCATCCGTCCCCTCTCTCTCCTCCGACCTGCTGTCCGCGCCCAGACTGTTCGTTACAACCGCAAGGTTCGCGAGGGACGTGGTTTTACTTTGGCAGAGCTAAAGGAAGCCGGCGTTGGACGCAAGGAAGCCCGGGGAGTTGGAATTGTCGTCGATCACAGGCGGAGGAACTTGAGTGAAGAAGGAAAGAAAGTGAATGTCGAACGGCTGCAAGCCTACAAGGCGCGCCTGATCGTCTTCCCGCGCAAAGCCAACAAGCCCAAAAAAGGCGATTCATCGGTATGTATGATGTTGGCTCGTTTCGTGTTTCTTCTCTCAACTGTATTTCGACCCGTTGAACAGCCCGAAGAACTCAAGGCTGCGACAACCCGCGCAGCGATCCCCTTGCCCGATGCTTACCCCGCAGAAGCCCCACGAAAAATCACTGCTGCCGAACGCGATTTCAAGGCTTTCAGAACCCTTCGCATTGCAAGAGCCAACAAAAGGCACGAGGGTGTCAGGAAGGCCCGTGCTGCCAAGGTTCGTTGCTTTGCTTGTTCATCGGAGCTTATTGCTAACTTCCAATTACAGAAGGACGAGGAGGAGGCGGCCAAGAAGAAATAGTTTATTTAATTCTTCGACATGTCTCTCTGCTCAACGTCGCCTTATGTTCTTTGTTTCATTACTTGCATGCAATCAGCTATCAGCAAATATAAGCGTCCGATTATCAGTTGTTATTGGGTATGAATGGATATATGAATTGTAATAAGGTATCTCTAATTCTGAGATTGGAATCTATTCGGCCTTCTTTTCCTCGTTGCTGGGGGAGAAACCTTTCTCGACAGCTTCTTTGGCCTCGTTAGCGGCGACTTTTCCGAGTAGCCTGACCTGATCTGCCACACCCTTCAAGACGCCAATGACATCGGCGTTGCCTTGAACGAAACCGAATTCTGCGTAAACGATCCCTTGCTCTTTGGCGAATTCTTTGACAAGAATACTGGCTCGTGCTAGGTTGTGGCGGGGAAGGCGGGGGAAGAGGTGGTGAGTGACTTGAAGATGAAGGCCACCGTGGACGAAGGCGAGGGATGGGTGACATATAACGTCGGAGGTTGTGCGCATTTGACGATCTGGGAAGGATTCAGTCGGGCCGAGATCTACTGTGGACAT
>CEMH01202239.1:0-12849 GCA_001179725.1 Macrocystidia cucumis | reverse complement strand
AGAAAATAAAATGAATTTAAATTTAAATTTAATATTACTTGGGAAAAGTACAACACTCACACACCACCACCACCACACCACACCACACCGCATCACTCCATTCAATTCATTTCTTTACCTCTCCCTCACATGTCCATCTGGTCACGTTCCGCAATAGCTGAAAAAATACTAGCTGGTCAACACCTTATCATATACAACTCTCATCTCCTTAGAATTCCCCCCTCATGGCTAGATGCTCATCCAGGTGGTGCCCTCGCTCTCCTCCATTTTGTAGGCAGAGACGCTACAGATGAAATCGACGCGTATCATTCAAATCCTACCCTCGACCTCGTCAAAAAATATTCCATCGGTCGCGTCCAACTCTCTCCTTCAGGTTGGGAACCTCTCGTTCCCCCAGTCATGTCAGGTTGGGTTCGCAAACCTGGCTCTGACGGCAAACCCATTTGGCACAATGAAGCTGCCGCAGTCCGTTCCACCGAAAAATCCCCCCTTTATTCCTCCTCCGAAATCCTCCTCGTTCAACAAGATAACATCGACTCACAGCCGTCCGCCCCCACATTCGCTACCTTAACTCCCCCACAATCTCAATTGTCCCCACAAGTCCAGGCTCAGCATTCAGCTGCCTATAAAAAGTTGCATCAGCGCATCGTTGAGGCCGGTCTTTATCAAACTCCCTACCTTACCGGTTATGGTCCTGAGGTTTTACGCTATACCCTTCTTGGCTCTTTATCCGCCTACGCCTATTCTCATAATTGGCTCATCACCAGTGCCGTCTTGTTAGGTTTGATGTGGCACCAGCTGGTATTCACGGCTCATGACCTCGGCCATATGGGGGTCACTCATAATTGGGCAATCGACCGCCTCATCGCAATTGGTATTGCAGATTTCATCGGTGGCTTGAGTATTGGTTGGTGGGTCGAGGTATGTGTTCCACTCTTCCCCTCGACTTTGTCTGGACTCACCACCTATTTTTTTTTTTGAAAAAGAACCATAACGTTCATCATCGTACGTTGCCCCTTTTTGCCATTCCGATAAACCCCCTATCTCATTTCATTTTCGCTTTCCAGTCGTGACAAATCATCCATCCCAGTATGCTCTCTTAATTTGAATCTCTCCCTTGCGTAATTTCCACTCACGCAGCTTCCATAAGCGACCCGGACATCGAGCATATACCCTTTATCGCCATTTCACCTCACTTTCTCAATTCCCTATGGTCATCATATTACCAGCGCGTGATGACTTTCGATCGCTTCTCCGCTTTCTTTATCGCTATTCAACATAAGCTCTTCTACGTCATCATGGCCTTTGGCCGCTTCAACCTTTACGTCAACTCCTATTCGTTTTTATACCGAAAAGCTTGGGATACCAAACGCGTCAGAGGCGGTCGTTGGGCTTGGAATTTAGAAGTCATAGGCATCCTCTTTTTCTGGTCCTGGTTCGGTTCTCTCCTTTACGGTTGCGGAACTTGGCAAAAAGCTTTGACATACCTCATCGTCAGCCATGTCGTTACGAGTCCCCTTCACGTCCAAGTAAGCTTGCCCCCCCTCTCTCTCTCATCCCCGTTGTCAATAAAATAAAATAAAATACTTTACTAATCACATCCTCCCTAGATCGTGCTTTCCCATTTCTCCATGTCCACAGTAGATCTCGGCCCGACTGAATCCTTCCCAGATCGTCAAATGCGCACAACCTCCGACGTTATATGTCACCCATCCCTCGCCTTCGTCCACGGTGGCCTTCATCTTCAAGTCACTCACCACCTCTTCCCCCGCCTTCCCCGCCACAACCTAGCACGAGCCAGTATTCTTGTCAAAGAATTCGCCAAAGAGCAAGGGATCGTTTACGCAGAATTCGGTTTCGTTCAAGGCAACGCCGATGTCATTGGCGTCTTGAAGGGTGTGGCAGATCAGGTCAGGCTACTCGGAAAAGTCGCCGCTAACGAGGCCAAAGAAGCTGTCGAGAAAGGTTTCTCCCCCAGCAACGAGGAAAAGAAGGCCGAATAGATTCCAATCTCAGAATTAGAGATACCTTATTACAATTCATATATCCATTCATACCCAATAACAACTGATAATCGGACGCTTATATTTGCTGATAGCTGATTGCATGCAAGTAATGAAACAAAGAACATAAGGCGACGTTGAGCAGAGAGACATGTCGAAGAATTAAATAAACTATTTCTTCTTGGCCGCCTCCTCCTCGTCCTTCTGTAATTGGAAGTTAGCAATAAGCTCCGATGAACAAGCAAAGCAACGAACCTTGGCAGCACGGGCCTTCCTGACACCCTCGTGCCTTTTGTTGGCTCTTGCAATGCGAAGGGTTCTGAAAGCCTTGAAATCGCGTTCGGCAGCAGTGATTTTTCGTGGGGCTTCTGCGGGGTAAGCATCGGGCAAGGGGATCGCTGCGCGGGTTGTCGCAGCCTTGAGTTCTTCGGGCTGTTCAACGGGTCGAAATACAGTTGAGAGAAGAAACACGAAACGAGCCAACATCATACATACCGATGAATCGCCTTTTTTGGGCTTGTTGGCTTTGCGCGGGAAGACGATCAGGCGCGCCTTGTAGGCTTGCAGCCGTTCGACATTCACTTTCTTTCCTTCTTCACTCAAGTTCCTCCGCCTGTGATCGACGACAATTCCAACTCCCCGGGCTTCCTTGCGTCCAACGCCGGCTTCCTTTAGCTCTGCCAAAGTAAAACCACGTCCCTCGCGAACCTTGCGGTTGTAACGAACAGTCTGGGCGCGGACAGCAGGTCGGAGGAGAGAGAGGGGACGGATGCCGAGGGTGGCAGCCTTGGTTTTGCGAGCTGTTCGTCTACGGAGTTTGCGACCTGGCTGGTCGAACCATGTCCGAACACGGCGTTGCCAATCCTTGCGGAAATGGTTGCTGTGAAGAACTGGAAGGAATGTGAGTAGACCTCAAAATATGCAACTGTTCACAAACCGTTATTGTGCCCAAAACCCATTGTAGCTGCGCACAATCATAGGTTCACTTAGTTTGATTATCAAGTTGACAAAGTAATCGAGCTCACCGTTACCTTGAAATCGTTGAGGGCGATGGCAATGATGACTGCTCCCTTTGGGGGTTTGTGTGGCTGAAATAAACTAGTCAGTACCAACCGGCAACAGCCGAGCATGTGTAGTTACACTTGTCACGACGTTACGACAGGATTCCCACGTAACGCGTAACGATCGTTGGACAGGTCTTCGGAATTCTTGAGCTTCTGAAGATTCTATTGACAACTACGAGTCTGGATAGCTCCTTACTGGTTACCGGTTACCAGGCATAAACTGGCGATTGGATTCATCTTACGCACTCGCCGCACAGAACTGCATCGATTCGCGTGCCCTTGCGCGTGGTCAGGCAATGCTCAGCAGGGCATCATGATCTCTTTTTACGACGACCCAAGCAGAACTTATTCTTGCGCTCTTCGGCTGCCGATATCGGTTCCCTCTCATCGCGTTACTCAAACCCCGCAAAGACCCCGAAAATCACTACACTGATACTGTCCCCATAAGTATATATGTGACTGGGTGCGGAGCGTGGAAGCTTAACCCTGTCATCGACCAGGCTCCGCTCGCACGACACATACGTCCAACCCCACTTTGTCTTTCTCCCTGCGAAAGCTGGGAATTATTCACACTTACCCTGTCATTACGTCTCCTGATTTGTTTTCCAATATAAAAGCTCGTTCAGATCTCGGTCCTTCCATTCCGCATCTCGCTTTCTTCACCCATGGCCCCCTCTAAGTTGCATCTCAGAACCTGTCTCCATGCTGATCACGTCGGTTCCCTGGTCAGACCAACAGAGCTCTATCAGAAGCGTGAACTCTTCGAACAAAACAAATGCACATACGAAGAGGTTAAGGCCCTCGAGGATGAGGCAATCAAGCACGTCGTCAACTTGCAAAGAGATCTCGGCTTGAGGAGCATCACAGATGGTGAGCTCCGAAGGTAAGCGCAGAGACTTTTCGTAGATTGGGCTGGCGATGATTTCGGTTTTTCCAACAGAGGGATGTTCTTCGAAGGAGTTTTCGACACCCTGGAAGGCATGACCGTCATGCCGCATCGTAAGTTATCCTTTTCACGTATACAATCACATCGTTGACAGGTAAGGACAGGGCCGATCACGGATTTCAAGGTATAATTATAACAAATCTATTTGATGCTTGGTGAATTGATGAGTTCCCCAGCAATATATCCCTCATATCTCGTTCATGTACGCTGCTGGCGTCCCAGACGCCGAGACAATATTCTGCAGTGTTCGTATCCTCTCGCAAGGACTTGAGAGTCTGCTTCTTAAATCACAAACCACACAGGGAAAGATCAAACGTTCGAAACCATTCTACGTCGACGATTTCAAATTCCTGAAGAGCCTCGTTACTGCAGAGGTCCGTCCCTCATCGCCGAGTTGGGCGTGTCGACCTTTCGGAATTAACGTGCCCTACAGGAAGTGAAGCTGATCAAAATGACGCTGCCATCTCCGTCTTGGTACCACCAGAGGCATGGGTCGGATTTGACGTACGACCTGAACGTGTACAAGAATGATGGTAAGTTGCTCATCTATTTCGTTCGCGAAGGGGCGAAGGTCGTTATTGACGAAATCAATCAGACGAATACTTCGACGCTCTCGGTGAGGCTTATCGCGCAGAAATTCAAGAACTCTATTATAATGGTTGCCGTAAGTCCTGTCAAGCCTGCACGAATTGATGTTAGTAAAGGGATCCTGCAGGCCATATTCAAATCGATGACCCAACATTCTGCTACTTTTGTAGCGAGAGCATGATATCTGGGATGGAGAAGGTCGGAGTAGATCACGAAGCACTGCTGGATACGTATATCCGCGCCATTAATGTCTGCACGCAAAATCGACCGAGCGATCTTGTGATGAGTGTGCACATGTGCCGTGGAAATTACAAGGTGCGATCCTCGCGATCCTTCTGAGGGTTCTAGTTACTGAGCAAGGATCAGGGGATGCACTTTTCGGAAGGAAGCTATGCAAGGATAGCCAAAAAGTTGTTCAACGACTTGGATGTGGACAGATATTATGTGAGTTGGTTATCGTGTGGTTTTTTAGTTGAGCGCCTCACGTTGCTATGTAGCTTGAATATGACACAGAGCGTGCAGGAGATTTTAGTCCCCTCAAACACCTTCCAAAAAATAAGGTGGTGGTGTTGGGACTCGTGACGACGAAGACCGCGAAGGTTCGGGGCGGATACAACCGGAGTCGGCTACAACTGACATTCAACAGGTAAAGGAGTCCATAGCAGAAGTGAAGGGTCGGATCGCCGAGGCTGTTGATGCCTTATGTCAAGCGCCTGGTGGCAGATCACAAGAGGACGCGTTGAACCAGTATGTGAAGCGACAGCATGGTTTCAGCGTTCCGAAGTAACCAGGGCATGTCATTAGAATCTGCATCAGTCCACAATGTGGGTTTGCATCAGTTTGGCAAGGAAATCCCATCACGGAAGAGGTGTGTTGTCACGATTTTTGTCCATTCAACGGATTTATGATTGAAAACACCGCTAGGACGAGATCAACAAACTCAAGCTGCTCATTGAGACTGCCAAGGAGGTGTGGAAGGAGAATATTTGATGACGACTGAGGGTGGATATATTGTAAAATGTAGATCAATGTGATTGAATTGAATAAATTGACATGAGAAAAGTGATAATTACATAATCGGTGAATGGTTACCGAAAATCAAAGAGTGACTGGCAGGCACTCTCCTCATCCTTTTTCCATTCCTTTTTCCTCGCTTCAATTCCAAAACACGCTCTTTGGCTCGGTCGGCATTGGAACAACACTCACTCTCTACCGCTCATGTCTTTCCCGTTCTTTCACATCCTACTCTTTTCCTCTCTCTTCATATCTCTTGGCAACGCGTTCTCCTTCACAACAACAACTCAACCGACACAGTGTGGTGACCTCAAACTTTCGTGGACAGGTGAGAATCTATCGACGTCTCGATATCCATCTTTTTCTACGGTGTTAATCGTTTTTCAAGGTGGAAATGGCCCCTTTCAACTGTTGATCACACCTGTGAGGTTCATCAACGTTATAAATCCCTCGCCTACCCTGACATTCTCTCCAGCTTTCGGGGACGCCTCGAAATGTGTCCATACCCGACTCCGCTTTCAAGAACAACGCCGGATCTTTCACAACTCAACTTCCACTTGCCAAAGATGCTCAGTTCCTCCTGTCTATGTCAGATTCAACTGGTTTTGGTACTGGCGGCTCGACGAACATCCTCACCGTTGGCGCTCCAGCTGCTGGCAGTAATTGTAACATTACAGACCCAGGTGAGCTGCCTGATTTCTTGAATGCTCCTTTCTTTCGGCTGATAATCCAAGGTCCTTCATTCTTTTTCCAGTTGAACTCTGCACTCCAACAGTGCAGGTAAGTCCAACTTTGACGACATTGCCTCTCTGTTTCTAATTTTGTCCAGGCCATATGTTTTCAGTGGTTACGACAAAGCGGTGCAACCCGTCACCATCATCGTGCGTCTTCCATTTTTTCCATGCGCTTGGGCACAGCGATTAACCCCCTATACAGGGTATTGTGCCAGGAGGAACATCTTTGGTGTTGTCCCCACCTGCAGGGCCGCTGGACTTCACTTGGAATGCAAATGTAGCACAGGGAGTTTCTCTCGTGTTCCTCCTCGTCGACGCGCAAGGGCGCCAGGGTGGTGGTTCTGATGTAAAGGTTGTTGGTTTTTCGGATGATAAAGTTAGTACTTTTTGCCCTCTTTACCACTCGTGCTTATTTTTTTCTAGTCTTGTCTGAATGCTCAATCTCCATCCACAACACCCGCTTCGCAACCTAAAACCAGTTCGAGTGCCTCCACTACGTCAAAGCCATCCAGTGCCCCTAGTTCAAGCAGTTCTGCTTCGCCTTCTGGGACCTCGATCGGGGCTATTGCAGGAACTGTCATCGGGGCGTTGGTGTTTTTAGCTGTTGTCATCACGCTAGGGCTCTTTTTCCTTCGCCGACGACAGGATACTTCCAAGTACAAACGGAATTCCCATCGACTCAACTCCGAAGTTGACCTTACCTACGATCCTGATCACTCTAAATTGCAGACCTATCCCAACTCCCCTGGAACTGGGAATCAGGCTGCTTCAAATTTCTCACCAAATACCCTCCATAATCCTCACACCTTCCCTGAGACGCCAAACTCAGACTACAGTCTGACTGGAGCAGCGAATCTTGCCCATTCCTCCAGCCCGTACACATCTTTTGACCCGAGGCGCAGATCTCTCACATCTTCCCACGCTCCCTCTGTCGATTATCAGCCCCCTCACGTCCAACCCCCCTCTCAGCATCAACCGCCTCCCCAATTCCAGACTGTTTCACCCTACCAACAGGCTTCCCAATTCCACTCTCCACTTTACCAGCAGGCTTCCCAATTCCAAACTCCTTCACCGTACCAACAAGCGTCCCAGTTCCAAACTCCCACTTCATACCAGAACCCATCACAGTATCCCTCTCCCCCACAGCCTCAGTCTCCAAACCAATACCAATCCTCCGCCCAGTATCATACGCCTCAGGCCCCTGTACAACATTCACAGCTTTTGTATGCGGGTGCAGGGGCACAACGGCCCGTTTCTGGTTACCAACCGTCTGAGTATCCCGACGATTTCGATCCATACGCGGCGGATTCCATGGCTCCCGTCACCGAATCCGTCCCTCCCCCACATGAGGCAGAGTCATCGAGAAGGCAGTCTGGGACAACGACGACGACGACGACGACAGTGAACAGAAAGGCAGCAGAAGCTGGTTACTCCTCCTACAAACCATCACGCTTCATCGTTCATACCGATGTCGAGGACGCTTTACCCTCTCCGGACGAAGATGGCGTTGTCGAGTTGCCTCCACAATACTCCGAGCGACGTGGACCACCCCCAAGTCAGGGTTCAACCTCCAACGGAGGAAAATCATAACCGTTGGGTATATTGGAATGGAAGGGTTTATTTTCCAGCAGAGCTGACCTTGGTGTTATATATCTTTCATATTCGTCATCTTCGTCATTATCTCCGACTCGTATACTAAGATTGTACCTCGTCGAACACACCCGAGTGGTCAAGAATAATCTTGGCCAACTCATGTATCGACGCCTTTCTCCCTGACGATTATTTTCGTTCCCCAATTCGGATGCTCCGCAAGGAGGAATGGTTGTTCGTAACGCACCGAGTGGCTCTCGTTTTCCCTGTTTTTTTTTTTTCTATGTTCAACAGCGTCGACACAACAACTTGGCAAGATTTCGTAGTACCTTGCAGTTCGTGAACCCGAAAGAGGCTCTACCATCATGAGTGGTGTGGCACGGAGCCACTCTTTCGCACTTACATGCTATGATGTGCGCACACACGACGAATATCACATCGATGGTGTGCCCTTAACATAAACACCAATCAACTTTTACAAGTTAAACGGAGGAGAACTGCTCAGCCGGTCGGCGCTATAAGTGGGTTTCCGATTCCAATGGTATTACCTGTCAAACCGAACCCACCGGCGGCGGGTTTTCTGTAACCTCAAATTGAACACCCACGCATTCACCCCCATCTTAACTCCTCCATTCTCGGATTTCATATAAATAACACGACGGCCAGTCCTTTTTTTTCATTTTATAAAGAAATGGTTCACAGCAATCTAAGAGATACACGTCCCACCTTCGCAAAAAAAAAAAGAAAAGGTATATCTAGAGTACAGCGGAAAGAAAAGAAAGCGACCGTAGAACAGATCGGAATCACAAGAAAAATAAGAGAGTCCAAGGGCTACTACGATGGTGGCCCGGCTTCCATAGGCTCGTTGCTCAGGTTCTGCTTCGAAAAAGCGTCAATCATGGCTTCTTGATCCTTTCGCCGACGGTGTCTCCTACGCCTATCATCTTTGATAACGCGTTCAATTCTACGGCGGGATTTGGTGTGCGTTCGTGGATCCAAGATCGCTTGTTTGCAACGATAACAAGCCAGCTCGATGCTCGCCAGCAAGCGAAGGGTTTCTGAATTGTTCACTGCCTAAAAGGATTTCAGGGAAATGAGATCATGACGCAATTGAAGAGTATAAAACAACACCGACATTCAATGACCAGGAAAGCACGCGTGAACCATCCACACACCCAAGAACAACAAAGTTGCCCCGTTTCTCCGCGTGTAAATCGGAGGTCTGCTCGGACAGTCAGCAATTGGACAGGATGGGTTGAACAAGCTGAACACACCTCTCCGAAAACGGCCATGATCTTTCCAGTCGAGACTGCGCGAACAACTATCAAACAAGGAAAAAAGACAAGTCAGTGACTTGTGCGACTCGGTGCTTTTGAGGGGCAGCACGCACCAACACGGGACGAGTGACCGGTCAGCTCTTGGGTGACGAGTCCTCTTCCAAGATATACCCAAGAGTCCCTTTCGGGTCGACGGAGATGCACTTTGACTTGGATTTCTCTGAAGCTGTCTCGTGGAGGAGCGGCTGAAAATTGAACATGGATGAGGCACAACAGGAAGAGTGTGGTCAGAGTCGACATTCGTACCATGAGGGAGGCTGGTGTCAGAGCTGTGGCTCTGATTATCAGGTTCTTGACGGTGAGGTGAAGCTGGCTTGGGAATTCCGTCTACTTCCATGTTGTCCATCTGTGTGGTGCACAAAGCAGACAAGCCAAGGGAGAGTGATTAGAGTTTTGGCTGTTAAATCGGAAATCGGCGTAAAGAAACTCTACCTTAGTGCGATACTGAATAGAACTGAGGACAAGTTATAGGTGAGGCTCGAGGAGAAGAAAGAAGGATACTCGTGCAAAGGGTGGTGGTAGAACTGAAGAACAACCACTCAGCGCGAACTTCAGACTGGGGACTCGATGGAGCACGTGAGCCGTTCACTTTAGTCCAGCCACTGCACCAGTCTTTCAACGCACAATGGTTTCATTCAACGCCCTTCAACCCTTTGTCATTTAGAACGATTATATACCAGCAGGAATTCGATGGGGAGCCGTCAAAAGCCTTTCAAATGTCTTACGCCCGTGCTCGATTCTTGTCTCCCACTTACGACTCCGAGGACGATCATTTACACTCATCTCAACTAACAGGCTATGACCACTTCGGTGATCCCGAGTTGCCTGGTAGTTTGGAGGTATTTTTCAAAATCCTTTCATGCATACGGGCGTCTAGTTCACACATTTCAATAGGATGAAAAGACAGAACGGTCTGACTCTTCAGTCATTGCAGACCTTCGCGAAGACAAACAAGTGTGTGGCCACGCCCAATGAGACACCCAGCGGCTCATATATTACTTACAGTCAAACGACTCAGAGCCGTTGTTTTTGCCTTCCTCTGATGACGAGGATCCGTTGTTTCCCCCTTCCGATGACGAAGAAGAACGGGACGCCCAATCAATTCAATTTCCGTCAAGCGGGGATGGGCAAGTTTTTTGTTTATGGTAGTTCAAGAACGACGCTTACCGGAAGCCAGCCCCGCCGAAGGCATGCCTTTACGGATCGAGCAAATAACCAAACGAAGCCTTGTTAACGAACTAGGTGACGGTCAACGGGAGGTTGCTGTCGACAAAGTGGTTGACCCAAAACCAACACCCGAAAATAAAGGTGCGACGAAGTCGAGGGTGTGCCGAGGTTAGAGCATGTGTAATGGAGGGCGCGTCGAAGGTCATCGTCCTTCTACTGGTAGAGACGTACCACCGACTAAACAGAGGTTTCGAGGTGTGAACTGGACCTTAGTAATGGGTGTGCGTTTTGTGGGGAATGTTGCGAGGAGGTCCGAACTGAACTCAAGAACTCAGCAACATACCCGCGACAAGACGATAATGGGGCAAACCTTTCAAGCGGTTCTTCATCGGCATTCGCCTGAGAAACACCCTCTAGATTCTGGGACCCCGTAACATCGGTGTCGCGTGCTTTCTGTGGAGAGGTACTAGCTCCTTTGACATCCCAGCATCTGACGGTCCAATCGGCTCCTCCGCTGACAAGCAGTGACGATTCCGCGCTGAAAGCCAAGGAGTATACAGACGCGGTGTGCCCCGCCATCTTCTTTATTCGGCGACCTGATCCAAGGTCCCAAAGATTGATCGCCAAGTCTTCCCCTATGAGAGGTTCAGCAACACTCGAGGAACGTATCAAGAATCGAACCTGAAGTCGCGAGATATCGTCCGTCTGGGCTGATAGACAAAGCAGACACGGCGCCTTGATGTCCAATGAAAACCCGAACGCACGAGCCTTTTTGAACATCCCACAATCTTGCGGTCCAATCACTTGATCCCGTCGCCAGGTACAGTGAATTTGGGTGGAATTGAATGCACTAAAGAAAGAGTCAGGTCTAAGGTATGAGGTATGGGCATAAAGTAATCACGTCAACATCACTAAGATGACCAGCGTATATTCGCAAACATGAGGTTCGTTCCGTTGACCAGAGACGAGCAGTCCTATCGCGACTTGCGGTCGCAAAGTAGATCCCCATAGGATTCCATTTGACATCCCAGACCGGGTTTTCATGTCCCCGGAATGCGACAATATTTGTCATCGTGTCCAACGACCACAGGCGAGCAGTTGTATCTGCCGAAGATGAAAGGAGGTATTTTGGAGGGGCTGCTGATCCTGACACGGGGTCAAAATCAACAGAATACACAGGTCCGCTGTGACCAATGAGTTTTCGAGTTGTTGAACCCTTGCGTTCACGAATTTTGTTCAACGACGCAGCTGAGGGAGCAGGCTAAGTGAGAAACCTGCGGGAGGATTTGAAACAATGATACCCACGATCTTTGATTGTACTACTTGAAAAGTCACTGCGAAACCCTTTGAGTTTTTCCCCTTTCAAGCTCCAAAGTTTGATATAGCTTTCAGAAAAGCCGGCGGCCATTAATGACGTATCAAGAGAAAAGGTGCAACAAGGGGAGCTGCCAGAGGTGTTTGTAAGTGGTGCAAACCAAACGAAGACTAAGACTCACCCCTCTGGCACATCGTGTAGGGTGTATGCGCATATGCTGGGCAGTGCTCGTGCTCGTGCCGCTGCTGCTTGAGGGGAATTAGGGTCAATGTTCGATAGTGCCGTCGGTTCAAGTCGTATCCGTTTTCGGGCGTCGCGGACACTACTGACTTCTCGCTCGACATCCAGAGTTTTGAATGTCGGTGGGTGAGGGAGGAGGTCATTGTCAGTTGGGTTCGTCACTCCGGGGATGTTGGGCGGCCTCGATAACTGTGCTTCGAACTGTGCGGAAGGGTCACGTTCAACCATTGCTTGTTCCCTCAATACACGATCCGCTTCTGTTCGCAACTCTTCAGAAATGGGTGCTGGCCCCAATTTCAATTCGCCTTTCGATGCGTTATACGCTTGTGAGTTTGGGATTCCCGACTTAGTTCCATTTGCTTGTGGTATCAGAGAAGATAAGAGGCCTGTTGACTCCTCCCAGGCGTTTCGGGCCACAGCGGAAGGGTTGCTAGAAGTGACTAGACAGTGGGGCCGAGTGTAAGCGTCTGCGATAAGAGGGAAATTTGTTGAAAAGAGGTAGTAGCACACCGTCAAATCGAAGATGGTTATTAACAACGCGCATGACCGATGCCCTTCCTCTTTTGCCTTTGTCGCCCAGGAAGCCATCACCCGCACCAAGAGCTTCTCCACCAAAACCTTCTGTGAGCCACCCAATCAAGAGGCTGAAGCCTGAACGACTCATTCTGATGACATATTTCTCGTTGCGGAAACGTTGGGCTAATTCATCATTCTGGACGTGAGCCGGGAGTAATAATGTGGAGAGGTGGTGAATAGTGGCAGTATGGTTTGGAGAGAGAACGGAGGAATACGTCGAGAAGAACCGGGTTGCTATTATATGTTGATGGTTAGGAGTATTCGTGGTCAATTTG